>JAMQGT020003304.1:37500-113662 GCA_024447675.2 Pterophyllum scalare
TCTCACATTCCTCACTACAAAGGCCCCAGTGCATGGCCCTGCAATTCCTGCAAGATGAGCCATTTTGTGAACTATTAAAAACCAATAACAAAACTCTTCTTCAGCCTACCTCTGCCCCACTAGATTATTGACATGGGGCAACTTCAATCAGAGCAACATCAATATCATTTGTCCAAAACTTCCTGAAGAAGTCCACATGGAGGACAATTTCAGGGTAAATCTCAAGGTTTATTTTGCTTAATAGTTCAGGCAGTATTGTGCAGTGCGCAGCTGCTTCATTGCGCACAGCACCTTTTTTCTTGATCAAGCTAATCTAAAATCAATGTAGCAACACAGGACTGAGGGGCAACTGTTTATGTGAAGACCTACACTGTAGGAAAAAGAAAGGAGGGCAGCATTTATTAACAGCTGGTATGATAACTTGAAGCAAGGCATGGTGGTTTTTGACCCATTAAATATCACTGTCTGCACTCAGTAACAGCCTCACAGAGGGAAATCATTATTAGGTTAAATTAAAGGTTAAATCTTATTAAAGGTTAAATCTGCAAATCACCTGCAAAATCATTATGTCTGTATAATAAAATGATTTTAAGTTCAAACCTTCTGCTTTTTTATGTAACTAGCAAGTGGCTACACCAGACTAATTCAGTGTATTTAATGAAATATTTTAAATAAAATTGCTATGAATATAAAAAGTGATATATTTGTCAAAACAGAAAAAATTGTGTTGTTGAAAACTGACTTGCAGCTTATGTACCACAAACAGAACATCTGCTGTTCCACTGAACTCTATTGATCAAACAAATAGCGCTGTAGTTGCTATGTTATCAAAAAAAAACAAGCAGTAATTGCAAATTGCAACCATTAGAAATAACCAATACAAATAAAGTTTCACCGCAACACTGCACATTAAGCATAGTATATTCTGAGTGTCACAGTTTTGTTTATCTCATATCAAACCAAATAGACGGGCTTTTGAAATCAAATAATATACATTAAATGTTGGTCTTTTTTTTATAAATGATTTCTCATTTATTTTGTGGGCTGCGGCTGCCTGCTGACGGTGATCCTCAGGTTAAAACCACGTTAAAGCAAAGGCTTTGATTCAAAAATGGTTGACTGTACCTGGACGTGTCTGAAAGCAGCGGTTAGCTGGGTCATGTGCAGAGTGAGGCACCTGGATGTGCATCTGGCGCTGTTCATTTTCTCCTGAACATCCTCCTGCTCCGGCGAACTCCTACGAGCGCAGGTCACCGCCAACATCGTGCAGAGCAGCACCAAACCGGCCCGACGAACTGACATTACACCAGAAGTAAACACAAAAACACACACGCAACAAAAACGGATAAACAGGCTGGCTATTTCTTCTTGCTTCTGCTGGTGTCGTTTCGTCGGCGTCCTCCTCTCTCTACCAGATAAATTCAGAATGAAAACATCCGAGCGCCGCTCGTGGCTGCGCGCAAGTAGGGAGTGGAGCGCCTCCGCGGACACTCCCACCACCGGTACAACTACGGCCACGTGGAGTTATCATGCTCTTCATCCTTATTATCCTAAATACCATCATCATCGTCACTCAAAACAGCAACATTTATTATCATCATCACCACCACTTCACCGATCATCGTCTTCACCGCTGGCATGCTTGCTTTTTTATTTTCATCATTTTTTTTAATCTTATTTTCTTTTGCATCATATTCAATTGGCCACCACCATCAGCATCATCAGAAGCCAGCTATTAGGTTTGCAATGGTCAGTCTGTACCTCACTGCCATCATCCTAAACCACTTTAATCCTGGTACCGAGTCTGGCATGTTAGTCAATCATCGTGGTTATCTACACTATTATTAATGCTTTTCCCTAAAATATTTTGATCATTTTTAATTTTATTAGTGTGAGGCCACTAATTATTTTTTAAAGCATTAGTTTATGCATGTATGTATATGTTAACATTTGATCTCCTTTTAATGTTCTTACACCATGTTTTGCAGGTGTGGGTGTGGAATTATACCATTACTGTTGTACAACAGTACTGTTGCTGCTTTACTGATGGTTATGCATACTTTTATCATCTTTCATCATCCATCCCACATATTGAGCTTCATTTTCATTATCATCACCACTGTTGTCAGAGTCATTTGATCATCACTTTCAGTCTCCTGTCAAACAAAAAGAAAAACACTGCCAAGGTCGTCATGTTGTAGTCGTGTCATGTTGAGTGCAGAACCCAAAAGCACAAACAAAATAGGCAGGTAAACATAAGGACTGAAGTTTACTTCAGTCAAAAAGTTTTTTTTTAACAAGGTTCTAAAAAGCAGGAATGCCGACAAAGCAAAAGAAGCAAAACTAAGGAATGCAAGAAGGCGATAAGGGCACATAGACAAGCTGTCAAATGCCGAGGGGACTAGTTAGAGAGGTGAATGCATGAGAGCAGAGAGGTGAGGTAGATTAGGTGATACTACTGGCAAGAAAGCAGTGCAGGTGGCAGAGACAGGTCTGCATCAACTGTTTAAACTATCTAAACATGAACAACCAGACAGAATAAATGCCTAGTTTCTTCTGTATCACCATTATACCTTTATCACCCATATCATTTCCATGTTCACCTCCACCACCAGCATGATGATCAGAAGCATCTTTTCATTCTAATCATTATCCTTCTCCTGAGCAGGGAAAAAAGTAGAAAAAAAAAGAAAAAACTGGATCCATCTGACATGAGGAGAAGTGCTGCAGTGGAGTACGAGAAAGCATTTATGGCCTAATGGTTTGCATGGCAGGGTATGGTTTTAGGCCAGTTAACACTTTACCATTACTACTATGAAAAACAAACTTCCCTTTATAGTCTGGGAATTCTCTCCAAGGCTAATTACTGGTCTAATAAAAGAGCCTTTATTAATGGGAACAAGAATTAAAGAATGTGTTGAGGTAGGTGTCTGTCACACAGCCAGTCAGTGTGTTAGTCACCACTTTCTGACAGGAACCACGGAGCCAAGTGGGGTTTTCTAGGACCAGGACCAAGTCAAGATGCTAAGGACAGAGAGTTGAAAGCCCTGTTTGTTTATATGAAACTGTAACCCAGCAGAGGAGTCATCTCTGCTGGCAGTGAAAAGCAGAAAGAATCACCTAGCTTTTGATTTAGGGGAAATCGACTTGTATAAATATTTAGTAAGTACTGGCAGCACTGCCTTTGGCCCCGTAGTATAAAGCAGACTTCTCATTTTGTCTTGTATGGAAATAGAGGCAGGGGGCCACAGTAATAACAGAAATTCTATTTTGTGTTGTTTTTTAAACCTTTATTTTACCAGGTAAAATATTTGAGAACCTCATTTACAAACATGAAATTACATAAATGTATTTATTTATATAAAAAGAGAATTAAAACAGGTAATAGGAGGTGTTCATTTTGTAATATTACTCATTACTCGAACCTTAATTTACTGCTCTCTTTTTTTTTGTCCCAGTGGCAAGTGGGTCATATATTGGCATTAGCACTCTGCATATGACTGGGTAGTATTAGCAATTTATAGCCATTAGCCTGTGTTGTTTATGTTTTTTTAAACCAAAATTTCAAGGAACTTCATCACTTTCTCTTGTATTTTTGATGTCAGAAAATACTCAAATTAAGTGTAGGAAATATGTCATTTGCTTTTCCTCAATCACCAAAATCATCTTGTGACCCTTAACTTTTCTTTCTAATGGGCCTGAGGAGAATCCAAATCTCCAAGTACCCTTTTACAGGTACGGAATGATGGTGACAGAAGGTGAATGAGGAATGTGGTGTGTGAAGCGCTACTGTCTCCTATCATTAATTTTGTTCACACACCCTAAGCACGTGAATTGATTTTACATAAAGTGTAAAGTCAATTATTAAACACACACATACACATAGTCTGGTATTTATGGATTCAGATGACATTACCACTTGCCTACACCTAAACCTGCAGAACATTTGGGTCCTCAAACAAACACGTGTCACAAATGTGATTAGTAGAGTTAATGCCTCATGATAAATAGACTTTCTACTGTGCCTCACGACAAACACTGACCACAACACACACAAACCTGCTCTTATTCTCTATCTCACACACACAGGAGTTGCCTATCATCTACATAACTGAAATTATATTTATACAAAACACATTAGTGGAGTAAAACCTCCCCCAACACATACTCAAACACCACACACACATGTGCACACTCTCACACATCACAGAAGCACCCGTCGGCTGTCCAGATCTACTTGCTGTGTGAAACCAAATGTCTTTGAATTGCGTGGCAAGACAGACAAGATAGAGAAAGAGGAACAGTGAGAGTTCAAAGATATAAAGGAACAGGTAGACCAAGAGGCTGATATAGCAGCGCGCTATCTGAAAAAGAGCCACGCTTCAATTTGCATAAAAGCCATTTTTACTTTAATCAAATCGTGTAAATTGCTCTATTTGAGATGCGACATCTGGCCCCTCATCGTACCACATAAACATATTTACTCACTAAACCCAGCAAATTGATCTGCCTCCACGGGACTACAAAACAGAGAAACTGTTTCCAATTTTAAATCTAATCTTTATTCATTTAACATGTCATTGATCTCATCAAAACATTGTCATCTCCTGAATCCCTGTGCATTCAGCCATTACAGTCACAATCCGATGTCGTTATCATTTATGTCGAAGACTACTAAAGTGGTCAGAGATTGTTCCTGCAGCTGGTACTACTTGCAGCTGATCTGTTAGTCGTCTGATTTCCGTCACTTTTAAAATTTTCAGCAGCACTGTTTCTCAGGCTATGGTCCAGGGATCCAGAGACAGTTCATTATAAATACTTAGGAACAATGGCGGAGGAAGTCTTTTCCTTAAATACAATAATCACACCACACTATGAAAAGCCTCCATTGCAAGTTTAAATCCTTCATTCACAAGCAGACTTTGGTTTCATTTAAAAGACCCCCAGGTATCTAAAAATACTACTTTGAATAATAATTGATGGGATTGTTGCAAAGCAGCACATAATTATATTATATTATTACAATTATTATATTACTGTAGAGAAACCTGTTGGTCTGTAGCAGCCTTCTTGTAACTGATTCGTGTGTTGTAATGGATTTAGAAGCAGTTTTTGAGCACCTGGCCTGCTGTATGTTTGAATCTCGGGTCAGTATTTTATGCAGCACTGCCACCTACTGTTCAAACCAATTAACTATTAGATGAGGCTTAAGAATTAAACACCTTTCTGTCCTCTTACAGGGCAATGCTGAAGGTAGATTTAGAAAATGTTTAATTATTTAAAAAGTCTAAAAGATAGTATACCAAGACAGCCACTATGGTACAGTATGAGGAAGTCAGGAGTGGCAGAGAAATATGTGAGGGTGGTGCAGGACATGTAAGAGGACAATGAAACAGGAAATGGTAAATGGACTGGTTCTTATATAGAACTTTTTACTCTACATGGGCACTCAAAGTGTTCATTCAGCCTGTCTCATTCGTATATAAGCCCTTTCATGCATACAATCACACTCTGATGAATGCATCGGGAACAACTTGGGGTTCAGTATCTTGCCCAAGGATACTTCAGCAAGACTTGTTGATGCTGTTTTGCTTAGTTAGTGAGACGGAGTAAATGTGGTCTTCAGTGAGCGTTCAAAAATTCTAGCTTGACCTGCAACACACGTCATCTTGATGTAAAAAGAAATTGAACAGTTATAGTATTAAGTGCTTCGTACCGTAAGACACACTAAACTCATTTAACTAAAAACTACTGTTACATTAATCCAAGTGTCAGACTCGTAACACACCAGTTTGCATTGCAATATTTTGAGCAAAACTGTGCTCTTACCCTGCTAATTGAACCTTCACACTCTGCTCTTACTGGTGCAATGTGCAATTAATGAAGATTGGCCACCAGGCTGGTCCAATTTAGCCATGAAACCTCCCACACTAAAATGACAGGTGTTTCAGTGTCATTGTCCAACCCCTCTATATATATATCTCCTGTATTTGTGTACCAACAAAAATCCATGCTCACTGTTAGTGTATTGTAAGATTAAAGCTTCTATATCACCTGCTGGACCAGGTCTGGTTTCTGTTCTTAACTAGTTGTGATGTTACAAACCCTGCTCTCATGTACAGACCTTCAGCTCAGAGTTCACCTCAGGTAGGTATTCTTAAAGTCTCCCTTTCTCTGCAAGAATAAGGCAGACTTTAAGAATATCAGGTGCCACAACAACTTCGGCAGTATTATACAAGTGGATCATTATTTTGTGCACTTTAACATGAAATCACTGTTTTTGTTACAGAATGGAGCTGCAGCGTCATTATGAGGCATAACAGAAATTGCAGCTTTACTATTAGTTTCATTAA
This sequence comes from Pterophyllum scalare, assembly GCA_024447675.2. NCBI lineage: Eukaryota > Metazoa > Chordata > Actinopteri > Cichliformes > Cichlidae > Pterophyllum > Pterophyllum scalare. Next base: position 43,854 of record JAMQGT020003304.1, read on the forward strand.
GAAGGCAGGTTTGGATGAGTAGGTTAACTAAAATTTCTTACTTCTGAAAATGGAGGATAGACAATCTTTTGAAAGCTTTTGAAAAAAAAATGTATAAACATTACTTTAAAAGGTAAATTTATAGCAGAGTTTCATACACACAGGAATATTAAAGCAATTTACATAGTTCATACTATGGCTATGAAAGCAAAATGTTATGTCTCTGTTCAACAAAAGCCACATAAAAAGGTTTTAGAGGTGGTCTAATGTCCACTGGAAATTTGAAGCTCTTGGTGAACTAAATTGGGGGGTTTTCTGGAAAGAACTGTAATTTGTCAGCCTAATAATTAAACAGAAAAAAAATACTACTTAATTGTTTAAATAATTACTTGCCTTTATCCAAACCTTTGTGTTCGCCCACTCCGCTTCACTGAGTTGAGTTCAACTGTGTCTGAAAAATTACTGGACAGATTACCTGGACAAACTAGTGCACAGCAGATCAGCTAAACGTGTAAAATAATAAAATGTGTCTTTAGTTCAACAACATATAATAGTGCACCTGAGTCAATTAAGGAATTCCTCAAATGCTGCCCTCCTGCTAAATGATTAAAGGTCTCTGGTTGCATTAATAAACAGGAAGATAAACAGTTGTTTATTGTTGCATGGCCTTGCAACATACTTTAACCTTGCTGGAGGAGCTTTGCTGCTTGATAAGCTGCGCAAATACAGCACCGCGCTGTCTTGATATAGTTTGCAAATAGGTCGAGATAACCCACTAATAATAATACAACTGGTTACCGCTGACTGCTGAACACCCCACGAAGCTCTCCTGTCCGGTCTGCGGCAGTAATGTAGCGACCGGACGAAATGAGTCGCAGTAGAAGAAGAAAAACCGGAAGCACTTGGTTTGTTTTCGAAAACAGGGTAACAATTCATTAGAATTACACATTTGCTGCTGTTAGTCTCATTTTATGGAACTTAAATAATAAAAGCGAACTCTTCAGACCGTGAAGAAGACGTGTAGCGTGTACGTTTTGTTGTTTCTTTTTCTTGACCTAAATTTAATGAGTTGTAATGACGTCATTTAAACTGGTGTGTTACGAGTCTGACACTTGGATTAATGTAACAGTAGTTTTTAGTTAAATGAGTTTAGTGTGTCTTACGGTACGAAGCACTTAATACTATAACTGTTCAATTTCTTTTTACATCAAGATGACGTGTGTTGCAGGTCAAGCTAGAATTTTTGAACGCTCACTGAAGACCACATTTACTCCTCGACATTAACTTCACAGGAAAATGTCACAAAAAGCAAAAAAGAGAAGAGAAGTCTTCTTCCTCAAGTGAAGACGGCGAGAAGGTAAGGTCACAGTGTTTGTTTACTGTTGATTTTGCTGCTACGATGAGACCCCGTGAATGTGTCGAATCTTTCCGGTCAAGCTGATTCGTCAAAAGCTTGGTCACACGAAGCCCCGTTTAACGGCTCATTTAGGAGTGCTGACATCTGCTCAGTAATGGCATAGTTAACCTGATCCCACGGTGGGGGAATTTACAAATTACAGCAGCTGAAGTACAGGGAAGAAAGATCAAATAAAATGAAATAAAATAGAGAACACCATATACAAAAAATATGTATCCATACACATATACATATACGCATCAAAACACTACAGTATTGTATATAGACAGTGTGTGGTGTGTTTGTGGATGAACAGTTACAGTAAGTGCTTGGGTGGAGGTGGGGGTGCTTTATTAATTTTTATCCACGAATAAAAAAGTCAGACACTGTTGGGGCTCAGGCGATTCTTTCTTTTTGGTACAACTTCCACAGCCTTAGAAAACTCTCTCACAGAAGACAGGGTGTGCAGAAAGTGAAGTTCTGCACACCCTGCTTTGGTACAAGACGTAACATCACTACAGAATACATGTATGTTAATGATGGGGAAGCAGGTGTGACAGTGAAGCTGCAAGGAGCAGAGGTAGTGAAGGCAGATGAGTTTATGTGCCAAAGCAACAGCACACTGCACAGGAGAGTTGAAGAATAGAGTGCAGGCAGGGTTGAGTGGGTGGAGACCAGGGGTGATTTGTGGCACAAGGATAGCAGCAAGAGTGAAAGGGAAGATTTACCAGTGAGACCTGCTATGATGCATGGTTTCGTGGCACTAGCAAAAAGAGAGGAGGCTGAACTGGAGGTGGCAGAGTTGAAGATGCTCAGATTTTCACTGGGAGTAACCAGGATGGACAAGGTTAGAATTGAGTATATCAGGGGGATAGCTCAGGTTGAGTGGTGTGAAGACAAAGTTGGTTTGGACATGTGCAGAGGGATTGTGGGTATACTAGACCAGGGATCCACATCTAAAACCTGCAGGACACTGGCTCTCGAGGCCTGGATGTGAGGATCCCTGTACTAGACAAAGGATGTTGAAGATGTAACTGCCATTCGTGGATGTAGTGAAGGAGGGCATGCAGAGGGTTGGGTGTGACAGAGGAGGATGCTGGGGATTGGGTGAGATAGAGGCAGATGATCCTTCTTAAACCTAAAGGAAGCAATCAAAAGAAGACGAAAAGGAAAGCAGGTGATGCAACTTTGATTCATTTCACACAAATGCTAATTGTAGGTAGGTAATGAAATCAGTCATCTGACATTGTAGCCTTTATCAACTTCTCTCAAGCAGCCTTGTGATGATAAGATGTTCTACAACTCCTTTTATTGAGAGATTGACACATGAAACTGAATGTGCACTACACATATATGCCTTGTGTGGGCATAACAGTAGTAATATATTGGTGGCTTTTGTGCCCACCACCCCCATGTTGCTCATGTATGTTCGTGCATGTATGCGTGCGTCACCCTTCAAAAGTGGCGGCTTTGCACGTGCACGGTGGTGGATGTCCAGGCATGTATGCACAAGCCTGAACACGTCCTAATAGTCGATAGCGGCAGTTTTGCCGCGGACGGCTTAACGTGTCCTAACATGTCCTATTAATAGATCTAATTTAATGAAAATAAAATAAAATATTACTATATCTAAATATCTATTACTAGTGTGATTTTTTTTTTTAAATTAAAGTAGGTTTTTAAAATGTAGTGCATACCACTCCAAAGCTGTCATGTGTTTGAAACGTAGTTCTTTGGCTTGAAGTTTCCCCCTGTTGCCAAGACAGGTTGCTTTCCCTGCCCGTAAAAAAGCCAAAAGCCACCAATATGTTACTACTCATAACTAAGCACTGCAAAGGCGAAAGCTTTCACAAGGGCATTGCAATATAATAAAGGTCATAAAGTTTCAGTAAAAATAATTAAAAAGTTTTTTGTGTACAAAATAACAGAACACATATGTCACTTTTTGGTTAGTTTATTGCCTTCATGCAAAAAATTAAAAAAAATCCCTTCAGTCCTTCTTATATTAAGAGAGTAGCTACCACCGTATGAGCTACAACAGCATTTTTAAAAATTAAATAACAAAAGTGAAGAAAAACCTTCACATTTTCCCCAAATCCTCTGGGATGTTTTCTTTCTACCAATAGTCCCAATATTTGTTTAATTTTTAAAAAAATAATTAACTTTTGTTTGAGCTGTAGTCTACCTTAGTTCTTTCTTCATCAGGGGTTTACAAGCAGTTCACCAAATACTTCATGTTTTTTATGTTATCAGGTGTCCACAGGAGCAGATGTCACCAAACGTGACGAAAGTGTCAAGGGGAAGCAAGGTTTAAAGAGTCAGAAAAGGTGTGATAGAGTATACATGTCCATGTAATTTAATTATATATACGTTTTTTAATGCATATTATTCACCATTTTAAAATATTTTCAAACATTTTATTACTCTTATGTTTCTTTTTCTTCTTCAATATACAGCTGTGCAAAGGAAAAGAAAAAATCTATTTCTTCTCCTGTTAAAGATGATTCCCAAAGCACCCGACAGATCAAAAAACCTGTCTACAGATTGGCAAAAACACAAGCAACAGAGCAGAAACCAATTAATAAGGACAGACAATTTCCAAAAACAAAACCTGTCGTCGTTACATTCCATGGGGGACATTGCTCCAGTAAAGCAATGAATTATGTTTCAGGGGAAGATAAAACTGTCACTGGAAGTGACATTGTGGAAAGAAGATCCTCAAAACTATTGAACATCAACAATGCAGGTACAGTCCCTCGGAGAACAGGAAAGACGTCTAAAGGTGGATTTGATGAAAAATCTTCCCAGAGGAGCCCATCAAAATTAAAAATGCCTCTAGTGGGTTCCAGTTTAGTTTCTGCTGAAGGGAAAGAACTGAGGCAGGTTGTGGAGAGGAGGGAGTGCATGGCTGAGGACCCACCAAAGACTGGAAATTACAGCAGCACTATCAAGATCAACGAACCTACCTCCCCTGTCTCTGCTGATTCTCTGGAACATAAGAGAAGGCAGCTGCTCAAAGAGATATCCAAAAGGCATGCAAAAAAGGAGTTAAAGGGCAAAAGAAGTTTGTGTAAAGATGCAGACAGTTCCTCTGCCTCCATCACAAAGAAGTCTTCCACTTCAATCAAGTACACTGCCTCAGAAAGCATCTCAGCAATTCCAAAGCGAATAAATTCTGTCACGTTATTGGTGCCTTCTAATTTCAAGATACCAAAAAAGCTTCAATCAGAACCCTTAGAGAGCAAAGGTGAGATTAATGATGCTCTTCCTACAAACCCAAATTTCAGATATGGGGCTAAACCTCCAGTGTCTGGGAATTTAATAAGTAACTCTAAGGAGGAAACCATGCAACAAACCCAGAGATGTTTGAATGTTACAAGAAAATTCCCATTTGAAAGGCAAGATGCAAGGTCATCTTTGTCTGGCCAGATCCCGGAGACAAGTGATACTAACACCGAGCCGTGGTATGACCAGGTAATGAAAAATATCACTCATTTAAAACTCTCAACAAGAAAGAGATGGATGGATATTTGTTTTAAAATGAGTAGTTCTGCAGATGCAAGTGGTTGAAGAGCTTCATCTTGCCCGTTCTGAGAAGCGTTTGGAGGTGAATGTCATGGAGAGCTATGGGGAACTCACTGGTATGGACATAGATTCTCCAGAAGAGGGACCTGCAGATACATGCTGTAAGCTTCATTGTTTTCCCAAAGATATTTTTTGTACGCTCATCATGTGTTAAATATAAAATCACTGCTAAATGTGGTCTGAAACAAGCACAGCGAGTACTAGTTTGAGGTTATTATCTCAAATTTCAACTTACTAACTCAAACTGAGAAAATAAATTGAAACAGCGAAAAAAAAAAACTTGTGATTTTATTTAGTTTTTATAATTTAACAATCAGCAAAAAATTTCAGTGCTGTCTTTTCTTTGCAGGCAGAAAGTCCCCTCAGCAGCACCTCATCCTCGTTCTGGACACCAACATTCTCCTCAGCCACCTGGTCTATGTGAAAAAGATCCAGTCTCATGGCCTCGGAGGTGTTTAACACTATAAACAGCTGCTAAAACAGTTACTAATAATACCTGTGTTTTCTAGAGTGATTTATTACATTTCATGCTGTTAAGGCTTTTTGGTAAAGGTTGTAATTTGTCAGTCACGAGCTGAATTTTAAAGTTATCTTTAAGTGGTGGCTTTAGCCTTTTATCTTCAAAATATAAATGTGCATTTTTACTTCCTTTAAAGTAATATGTTAGGGCTGTGACGGGAAGATTTAATTTTCATAGCTGCCTTCATGACCACACATCTGTTCCCAAAAAGCATTTTCACTGCAGGATCAATTCAAGTTAAAATCATTTTTTACCTTAAAAAAGCTAAATGCCACTTCCATCTTTTTTTTAGAATTTATTGTTATGGATAAACTAAACTGACTGCATGCTCTGTCTCTAATTCATGTTCTGTTAGGCCTGGGCTTTCCTGTAATCCTCATCCCCTGGGTGGTGCTTCAGGAGATGGATTCCCTAAAAAGGGGAAGAGACCTGTCAGGTTCTGTGGCCCACCTGGCGATTCCGGCCATCTCGTACATTTACAACTCTTTGAAGAGTCGGGAACCTCGCCTCTGGGGCCAGTCTATGCAGCAGGCGGCAGACAGCAGCAGTGAGTGGTAACTTAAAGAATTTTGAAATTAATTCTGAATTCAACTGGAAGCCAGTGGAGTTGCTGTAGGACTGGGGTAATGTGGTGAAGTGAGGGGGTTTTGGTAATGATGCGAGCGGCTGAGTTTTGAAGCTTTTGGCGGGATTTGTGAGGGAGGCCAAATAGAAAAGAGTTACAGTAATCAGTACGGGAGGTGACAAGACCACCAACAAAGATGGAGGTGGTATGCGAGGAGAGGGAGGGGCAGAGGCGATTTATGTTTCATAGATGGAAATCTCAGATGGGGTAATATTATTGATATGAGAGGGAAAGGATAGAGTGCTGATGATGAGATCCAGACTCTTAAACTGAGGGGAGGAGAAATCTGAGGAGCTGCCAGTTGTGAGGGAGAACGTTGGATAGTGTGGATTTTTTTCCGACGAGGAGGAACTCAGTTTTGTCACTGTTTGTTTACACGGCAGCGTTTCCAGTGGAAATGGTGTCGTTTTGATACGTTTCCACCTCCTGTTTACACGGAGATGTTTCAGAAACGATCTCTGTTTACACAGAAACGGTGGAAATGATGCCAGGCCACAAGTTGGCTGTTTTTTTTTTCCGTTTCCCTTTTTTTTCTAATTCTTCTGGATGAACAATGTGGCCTGTGAGCACAACCAGTCAAAGGGGTATGGGTGATACCAGTAGAAGATCATCTATTGAGGAGGATGTTGTGGGAGATGGTGTCAAAGGCTGCACTCAGATCAAAGAGGATGAGGAGGGAGAGTAGGCCGGAATCAACTGCCATGAGAAGGTCATTTGTGATTTTGAGAAGAGCCATTTATGTGCTATGACAGGGGCCGAAACCAGACTGGAACTATTCGTGTGGACTGTTTTGAATTAAAGGGAATTGAAGTTGAATAGCAGCAGTTTCTTGAAGTATTTTGGGGACAAAGGTAGGTCGGGGATGGGGCAGAGATTATTGTAGTTGTTTGGATCAGAACCAGGCTTTTTTTTTTTTAGAATTGGGGTGACAGTTGCAGTTTTGAACAGAGTGGGAACAATTCCAGAAGAGAAGAGGGAATGATGATAGATATGAAGGGGAAAGAGAGGAGAAGCAGGATTTAACTAGAGCTGTGGGGAGAGGATCAAGTAGACAAGTGGAGGGCGTGGATTTCTGGATGAGGTCAGTAATTTCTGAGGGAGTTGGTAGTTGAAAGCTGGAAAATGGCTGCCAGAAGTGGGGGAGTTCATATGGGGGGAGAGGAGGAGAAACAGGACATAGGTGCTGGTGGATTTTGTTGATTTATTTATTTATTTATTTTTTACAGGGAGTTACAGGTTAAAGTTAAGTGAAAATGAGAGGGAAACAAGTCGGGGGCGGGGGGATAATATTATTTAGCAGTGAAAACAGGGTCTTAGTGTTGCCTTCATTGGAGGAGGAGAAGGTCAGAGTAGTAGACAGATTTGGTTTGGGTAACTGAGTCCTTATAATGTAATATGTGAGATTTGTACATGCCTTTATGACAGTTCTAGACATCTCACTCATGCTACTCTGACAACTGGGGTTATGCAGATGACGCCCTACATAAGGTCTGCCAGGTTGTCTGTTGGGTGAATCTTTTTTTTTTTTTGGCCACAGCGGCTTTATTTGCAGTGTAGACAGACAGGAAATGGGGGAAAGATACGGGGGAAGACACGCGGGCAAATCGGGCGACAGGCGGGTACTCGACCCAGGGCTGGACTGGTAATCTGGTGTACCGGGCATTTGCCTGGTGTGCTAGACAGTCCTCAGGGGCCAATGCCAGTTGGATTCCCCTCCTCCTCCCTTTTTTTTCTAAGAGACCGGCCCACAATTTAGAGGGGGCAGCCCATTGGCCCATCTTCAATATAGAGAGTGGATGGAACCAATTAGGAAATAGGATGAAAGCGGCCCCACCCTTTCTCTGTGTGGTGCCCTGTAACTCTACTAGTACTGTCAGTGTGGAGCGTGTGTGTGAAAGGAGAGGCAATATTGAGACACTGAAGCGGCAGAAAGGCGGTGCGGAGAAGTTACGTGCGAAGAAATAGAAGAGTGTCACTGTGTAAAGATCACAGACATGGTCGCTGCTGTAGCCTCCACGTCCTCTGTAACAGCAATGCTCCAACAACAGCAGGCTGTAGGCAGAGCCATTCTCGATGCAATAGAGCGACATATGCGGTTGCATAGGGCCCCCTGACCACCAGGGGGACCCCAAGCTCAGCCCACATTTGTCATGAAACTTTTTTGGTTTGTTTTAATTTTTTTTACATATGCCAATTTCCTAAAAGAAAGAAGAGACTATTCTAACTGTCCAGATTTGTACACTTGTAACAACACTAATTTAATGAGTAGGCTACACTCTAATATTTGTGTCTCAGACTGATGCTGAAAAGCTAATTCATGCATTCATTACTTCTAGGTTGGCCTATTGTAATTTGTTATTATCAGGCTGTCCTAAAAGCTCTCTGAAAAGCCTTCAGCTGATCCAAAATGCTGCAGTAGTGACTGACGGACTAGAAAGAGAGAGCATATTTCTCACATACTGTCCCGTATCACCCCAATAGAGCGCTTCGCTCTCAGACTGCTGGCTTGCTTGTGATTTCTAGGATACTTAGAGTAGAAGGAGAGACAGAGCCTTCAGCTGTCAGGCCCCTCTTTGTGGGACCAGCTCCCAGCTTGGATTCAGGAGACAGACACCCTCTCTATTTTTAAGATTACGATGACTGTTGGGTTTCTTGTATTGTGGTCTTTACTTTACAGTATAAAGTGCCTTGAGGTGACTGTTTGTTGTGAGTTAGTGCTGTATAAATAAAATTGAACTGAAAAATTGAAAAGGCTGAAACAGTAATGCATCCCAAAAAAAATCAATAATCAACTTTAACCCTCCAGCATTAATAATGGTTAAGTTCAGGGGACAATGAAGTGGTATGAAGGGGGCCCCAAATCAAATGTTACTTAGGGCCCCTTCAAGGCTTGGGCCGATTCTGCTGTAGGTGAAGACAACAGCAGCGGACAGGGAGGGGAGCAGCCAGAGATGCAGGCTTTTGAACAGGGAAACTGAGGGACAGAGTGAGCGGGAAAGTGTAGCATGTAAGCAGGTTGTAAGGTTAGGATAATACAGGGACTTTGAGATGATGGAGGTAACATTAGCTCTATTACATGAGAATGATGAGCAATGGCGATTGATTAGTATCAATATTTATTTGTATTTGCATACTTCCCAAAATCTGGCAGCCACGGCACCTTGATCTGATAAAATAGCAAACGGTCAAGGCCGAGAAGTATTGGATGAGCAGCAAGTGTCCATTTTAGGCTACATCATAGCATTTTAGATATTTAGGTTAAAGATGTGTTGAAAGGCTGCATAGTAGTTTGAATTTGTAGCCTATATGCTGTGGTTAAACATGTTTTTAAAAGCACCAAAAGTGAAATAACAGATTTTAAAAAAGCTAAATGATAAGTAAAAGCTTTGCAATTTAAGCATCACTGAAGTAAGTGTAAAAAAGTATAAAAGTATTATTAGCAAAAGGTATGCCCACACTGAATAAGAGTAAGACCGTGTCAAATGCTTTTAAGACATAGCTGCGGGCCGATTTTTTTGTCCCAGTCCAGCCCTGCTCAAACCCATGCCGCCCGCATCGCAAAGTGGCATATATATATGGCCGCCTGTTGGGTGAATTATTGAATTGATAAATAAATGTCACTCTTGAATAGAAAAGAGGGAACATAAAAATTGGGAAATTGCAGGCATAATGCAGATTGCTCAGATACTGTGCTTTACAGCAGAATACTCTTCTTTTCAATTAGTCACTCTATTAAAGCAAGTATTTTATTATCGCTTGACTCTTCACTGCACAGACACAAAGTGGCACTAACACTGATTTCTTTCTCAGGAAATCACAGTCTACATAATTTACAGTATATTGTATGCATCTCAAGGGCAGGTTGTATCCATGCATTCATTACTGTATCAAGCTGATGTTAAATTTTCAACAGTAGATGTGAGGACCATTTAAACAAGATATGTTGACCAAGATTAGGAAGAGATATTTTGTGTTTATTTTGGAGCCTATAAGCCTTTGGTATCTCTTTTAAAATAGATATGAAATCTCCATTTTGTGTTTTTCATTGCTGAGTCTCCCTCCCTCTCTTTAACAGTGGAAAAGACACACTGTGTACTTAGGTTGAATGTTTCTACTCTACGTGTTATATGAAAAAAATCATCATATCTTTGTCCTGTTGTCTTTTGGTCCCTCTCTCTTTCTGTCTCCCCTTGCCTGCAGATGGTCTGAATGCTGAGAATAACGATGACAGAGTGCTGCAGTGCTGCCTGCAGTACCAGAGTCTGTACCCAGAGTGCGCTCTCATCTTATGCACGTAAGTTCTCCCTCCCCCTACAGTAAAGTGCTGCTGCTGCAGAGTGTGTCCTCTGCTGATAATGCACATGCATGTGACTGTGAGTGGGTCCAGCCAGATAGTTCCAGTTGGGATGAGTGAATGAAAGAGAAAGCCAGACAGGTATTGGCAAAGAATAGATGTGCTGAGCAAGGGAAGCTGAGCTTAGTTTAGGAAGTTATTGGCTCACATTTTATGAGACAGTTATATTATTTTGCTTCATCAGTTTGACCTATTTCTATGCACAGTTTCCAGTTATAGTCATTGATTGTTTTTGTTAAATTCAATTAGTTGGCAGTGTTTCACTGCTGCTCTGTGAATTGATGATAATTCTGGATGTCTGTAATATGAATTGTCTCAGTGTTGTCTGTGTTATCAGTGCTGCCTCATTCAAAACATGCTTCCAATCTGTCCTCTTTAGTAATGATAAGAATTTGTGCAGTAAAGCCCTCCTGAGTGGGGTGAAGGCCCTCTCCAAGAATGATTTGGAAGCAGAGGTTGAGAGATCTAGACATGGCCTTCATATCATAGAAGGTATTCAGGCTCCTGTGCCACCTCACAACAATGCTCAACTCTTGTCACCAATACTGAGCAGGAGTTGCCCACCAGTCCAGCCACATGGTCAAGAGAAAGCAGGCATTTATATGGGAGTCATACAGAAAGGTGAGCCTAAGTGTTGCTAAGGCAGCGCTCCGCACTAACCATGCCCCCCCCCCAAGCCCCTTGTACTTTCCTGTCTTCCTTCCCTCGCTTGAAGTCAGTCTGTATTAACTGTACATTTCTAGAAAATAACTGCACTGAGTTCATATTACAGATGCCAAAAGTGTGTTTCTAGTGAAACAGATTCTACAGTTCCCATTTTGTGAGTTCTGCTGTCATTTACTCATGCCTGTGTGTGTGAAGGACAGCAGAGCCTCTGCTGTCTGTGTCTATTATCTGAAATCACTTTAACATGGAATGATGTTAACTGATCACAGACAGCAGGCAGCTCAGTGAAGGAGATGAGGAGAAGACAAACTGGGACCTCAGCAGATGTATTTCTGCACTAGAAGAATGTCTGCAGGAGGTGCTGTCTGATGTGTTACAGGTGGAGATGAAGGCCGCTTATGATGACCTCTGGTTAGAGGTAAAATAAATAAGGGCAATTTAAAAAAAAAACGGTTTATTAATTATTTATTAGATTAGTGTAAATATGCTAATATAGTTACTTTACATGCAGTAGATAGATATGCACCATATATCCATGTATAGTGCACAAAGGTTATATAGCCTGCTGAAACACTGATGTTAACAGTGATGGGTGATTGTTCATTCTGTGTATTAAACTGTATCGTAAATAATGTCATAAATAATATTTCTGTCATAATTATTGGCCATTGTTTCATAATATTTTCTTTCTGTTAACAGATAGTTTATCTAAAGCCACCGTGGACCCTTCAAGATGTCTTGCAGTGTTTAAAAAAGCACTGGATTGCTGTTTTTGGACACTTTGTCCCACGGAGGAAGCACCAAATCGTTTTAGAACTCATAAACTTCTTCAACTCAGGTATGCATGGATAGTGTGTCCAAACATTTGACTGGAAGAGACTGGAGTACTCTTATTTATTGCAGTGGTTATGAATATTATGTCTATTACTAAGGTTATTCTGGAGTCTTGTGTGCTTATTTAATGATATTTTACCCCGGTTAAAGTTTTGTGTACAGTACATCAGATCTTACATTGTTTTATTTAGCACAACTTGTGTTGCTTGGATTTCACAAGCTTGATAATATCAGAGATGAAAAGATTTGATGCCAGTTTCCCAGGAGCTGATCTCAACATTCCTCTGAAAGTATACAATAGAATTTAGTAGTTAAATCCAGTCTCTTTATTCGTATAATGGCAAATACTTTACAATTATTATTGCTCTGTAGCCATTTCACTGTTAGCTGAAGCGTTGTGATAGTCAGAACCAAAAGTTGCATTATTAGGTGATGAAATGTCCAATTTCCAATACCTGCATTATTTGTTTAGAAAACAGAGCTTTCCCTTACTCCTTGGCAGAGAGTGGTGGTGAAATACTGAGTGAGTCATCCCTGAAATGTAAGCCGTACTCCACAGGGGTGTGATGTTGTCCATTCTGCACTGCGCTAGAACCCTAAAGAACTACATACAGAATCAGGTCATCTGCTGAAGTGGGAGACTCAAATGTGGGTCAGAAAGATGCTGAGTCGCCCACTGCAGCACCTCTGGGTCTCAATGCTGGATCCACGTCATTTATTCTTACAGTTCTCAGTGTGTGTGTGTGTGTGTGTGTGTACACGTGTCTCTGTTTCTCATGCTCCTATGTCAACCTTTGTGAGTCTGGCCAATAATTTTTAATCCCAACAAGAATGTTAATAGCTTAAACAATGTGGTTTTGCCCTTGTCGTCTGTATCCTTGGTTCACATGCTGAATTTCTTGGTACCACGCAGCCTGGCTCTGTGCCAGGAAGCTGAGAGACGGGTGAGGAGGAGGAGGAAGGGAAGACGGGATGAGCTGTTCGTGAGGCTAAGAACAAATCTGGGAGTGGAAAAGTACTGCATGTGATTTTCTAGTATCCCCTAAGCAGGCTGTGTGTTTTTTTATCATTTGTAGCTATATTTGTGAGGACAAACTCTGTATAGGTATCTGTAAAGTAACAAAATGCTCATCGTTAGGGCTACAGCTGGAAGTGGGAGGGTAAGAGTAAGGTTCCCTGATAGATATGTAGCTGGTAAATGCATATATATGAAAACATACAGTGCCCTTTCAGATTTAAAGAAAAATGTGTGTTTATTGTGGAAAATCTTAATGTGCTTTAAGCCTTCTTATACAGCACCAGTCAAAAGTTTGGACACACTCACCCATACTGTATGTGTGGCTGTATGTTTTTTTTGGATGGTGCACATATTGTGCACACACAATCAGTCAGTTTGACCTTGTCTTATATTTTCAAATTCATACCAGCTCTTTTTGCTATTTCTGTGTCTGTTTGTGGATTCAGTGTCCAGTTTATTAGGCACGCCTGTCTATAACAGTAATGGAGCAGCACTACAACAGATTTCATCTTCATAATATTATAAAGCTCAGGTTTTGTTAAGTGATTAAAAACAATTCAGCCTTATTTTGGAGGCTGCAATATTAAATACCTCATTTAATAAAATTAGCACATTTTTGTTAGTTTAATGAGTGACAAAATGCTACAAAATGTAGCTTTATTTGCAGTCAGCTGATAGGCATACTGCATGTGTGTGTTTGTGTGTGTTTTCAGGTAAAACCGTAGACCCTAGAGCTGTCTCTGTGCCCATTCGAGAAGCCAAAGAGCTTTTGAAAGCTTTTCAGAGAAGCTCAAAGCATGTTCCACGTGCCATCTCCGTGCTGGACAACATTTTCAACAAGCTACAACCTCAGGTCAGCTCAAGCATATTTAAAAACTTGGTGCGTTTAATTCAGTGGATTTATGTGTATATTGTGATAGTTTGCAATTACATAAATACCTAATGATATGTTTATTACATCTGTTTCTGTCATGCATTTTGTGCCTGCACTGAGTAGATCTATATTTGGTTTTAAAAAATCTGATAACGAGCTAATTATTACCGCAGAAGTGTGTATTTTCTTATTAGACATAGCAATTTTTAAAATTTATTTTTCATATTATAAAACAGCCAAATGTTTCTATGGACCGCGAATCTTCTGCCTGTGATGTTGTCATGAATGATGATGATAACGAAGACAAACAGCCCACGTCTGCTCAGGTCTCTCACCAGGAAGTGTGGGCCGTGTTTGAGAGCATCTGGTCCAATGTGTATCAAGGAAGGTGGGTGTTTTTGCTATTGGAGTGTTGGGATTCCACTTGTAATTATACTGCAGATACCAAGTTATGCTTATGTTATGATATGTTTGGATTTATTTAAACAACTGTGTCAGCATGAATTCAAAAGTTATGTTCTGCTGCAAGAGGGTACAGTCAGGCAGAAATTAAAAGTCAGAACAAACAAAAAAAAACCTTGTAGTTATTGCAAGTGGAGGGAGAAAACAACACTAGAGTTTATTTTGATGTGTATTTTGTTTTTTTTTCCATTTCGCTGACCCCCTGAAACCTTTTGTTTTCTGTTATGTTTTAGTTTGGAAGTGTTCAAAGCTCTGGGCTTTGACCCGCACACCATGCAGTGTGTTCAGCCAGAGGGAGGCCCTCCACTACCACAGGACGCCTTGGCCTGTTTGCACAAACTGTCCTCCGTGGTCTCGCAGCTGCTTCAAGCTTTCAGCAGGTATGTCATGTCAATTAAAACATAACACTGGACATTTCACTTATCTGCATTTCAGCCACGTTGTCCTCTGTGTCACATTTATTTGATATTCGGCCTATTATATTGGTTTATTTTCACTTAGGGTTGCAAGTGCCACCTCCTGCCACTTCTTTTGATTGTAGCTGTGCTCCTTATATAGAACTGCATGCATGACATTCACCATTTTACAGATACCTTGGGTACACCTGAATCTGTCACCTTCAGTAACCTCTGCAGCAGTTTGATCTTGCTTAACCTCCTTCATGCTTTCCTCGTATTTTCACAGGTGTGTCTTACCTTTGCCTCAACAGGTAGCCTTTCAAAGAAGCCCTTTAAACTGCCATCCCTCTCCTTCCTGTGCGCATGCGTTTTATGCTCTCATTGCTCTCAGGCCCCATTTGGCACCATAGTGTTGGCCAGGCTGTAATCTCCTTGACCTTGTAGCTTTGTCTTATCACCTTTCCCATGCCGTGAAAGACTGTGCTTGAATGTAACAGGAAACTTCTAGTAGCAACTTTGAGAAAAATGTCTACAATGTTTCTGCCTCTTGTCCACTGATTGCAGCTGCATTGTCAGCACATGGCATGTTAACATGTAAGTATAACTTAAAACACTGGGACAAGTAGCTGAGTTGATCTTTGGTTGATGCAGACATTTATATATCACTACAGTTCTTTTCAGTGATGTGGCTGGTGTCACTATGACATTTGGGTCTCTTTGAGGGCAGGTAACAATAAACCCCTGCCATTCAAAGGGCAAAGTGTCTCCTGATGTCCCTCTATTTCATCCTGGTGTCAGATACTCTTTAAGTCTACAAAACCAGTGTAGAAAGCCTTTTCCTTTGATAGTGATACAGTTCTGAACTTCTTTTGGTTGTGTGAAGGTACACATTTACCCAAGACCGTTCATTACTGCTTACATATGATACGCTGTCCCAGCTTCTTCCTGTTGTTGTTTTTAATTATATGAAATGTCTTACAGTGCACTATCCTTGCAACCAAATAGAAATGTTTGCAGGGTTTTTGTGCAGTAATGTTTATGGTTATTATCTCTGTTATTGTGGGGAGGGAAACATAATTTTGTAGCACACAAAGAAGACCACTCAAATAAATAATGTAAATGTGTTGAAAATGTGTCCTCGGTGAATTTTGTTGACACCTAATCCATCTGAGGTCATCTGTTTTTATTGTTTTTGAATTGCACTTGTGACTAATATGGTGGGACTTCATTATCAGATGTTACATCATATCTAACGTGATCTGGTGAAGCTAAAATATTTTTTCTGTACAAAAACCTTCCCCAACATTTTGCCACAGTGGCATCCTCTATGAAAAAAATCTGATAATCCTGCTTTGTCTCAAGTTTGTGGCAACTGCATCTGTGTTTACACATCGGTGTGTGAGAGGCTTGTAAGTGCCACTTTAAACAGATAAGTAAAGTAGACACATTTAGAGCATTGTGAATTTATCAGATGGCATGCTTTTCTCCCCAAAATCTAATAAGAACATAGCAGGAAATAAAGCAACAGGTAACATTATGTGAAAAACTGAAAACTAAAATGTGAACTTCTCTGATTGGGCAGTGTTGCTGTGAACAGATTACCGCATCAATGTGACGCGCATCGAGCCAGTCCATAATAATTTAACTTCAGTTTTTAAAGGTGATGTTTACTAGCTCAGAAGATTAAAAAAAACAAAACAAAAAAAACCAACTATAGTTATGAAACAGTGCCATATCTACATTCCTGTGAATTATGTTTAATGTTTAAAATAAGCTTTTTCAGTCCGGTGTCTCTGTTAGCAGGAATCTTGGTTCACTGTGTTTATTTTGTGTGTAAATCTGCACCAATCTGTACACATGCATGTGTGTATTGGGCTTCTCGAACACGGTTTCCTAGGAGACAGCCAGGCTCATTTTCATGTGTTTGAGCAGAGCTATGAGTCATTCCACACACACTATCTCTCTCTCTTCCTCTCTCATTTTTCTCATTCTGTGGACACTAGATATGGATAATTTAGGATGCTGGCATTTCCAGCCATTTTCTACAATTTCCTATCCCTCATTACCCATTGCTTTACTGTCATTCCTTGCTATCATTTTGTTTGTTTCTCTGCACTATCCCTATGTATGTCAGGGCATCTCTCTATAATGCAGTTAATGACAATATTGGTTTGCGTGTTTGTATTTTATTCAGATTCATGGTTACGGATGGATGCACAGATAAAGCTTCAAGGAACTGTATGCTCATTTTGTTTGTGCACATTAAAGTTGTGCCAGAGGATTGCAAATCTTTGCAAGCCTTTATTCAGATATTATTCAGATGTAGAAGTAATTTAAGGTGTAGAGGTCCAGGGGTTCACTGCTGACCACATTTTCCTCCCAAGTGGTAAGAATGCCACATTGTCTGCTGACATTGTGAAGTAGGTGTGTGTGCTTGGTCCACGACAATATTTATGTGGTTGTTAATGTCAAAAAAGAACATGTGTGAGTGCCCAGAACAAAGATTTCCCATCATGTTATTGATGCATAATAAAATAATCGTTGTAATTCGCCTGTCAGTGGTTGTCGTGTTGTGGCAGAGCAGTGCAGAGGATTTGAGGCATTTTAGTTAAATTTACATTACTGTGCTTATGTGGTTTCCCCTGGGTGATTTGGTTTCCTTCCACAGACCATGTGAATGCATATAAGCTTCACTGGTGACTCTAAACTGGCTGTATGTATAGGCCTGAGAGTGTTGTTGCCTCTGTTTCTGTGCTAGCCCTGTGATGGACTGCTTACCTGTCCAGGATATGCTTTGCCTGTCACCATGTTTTAACGGGGGATAGGCTCCAGGCCCTCCAGCCCTAAGCTGGCTAAGCAAAATTCTCCTGTAACAGAGATCAGTTCTAACATTGGTGTTTCTGTTTTTTCAGTGTCTTATCATCAGCCTCTGGCTTAGAGGAAGTCCAGACACTGCTTAGCATCATCCACTCCAATAAGGTCAGTGCCATGTGACAGTTATTGGTACCAGATTAGATGCAGCAGACTTTGTCATGTTAAGCTCATCTTAATGTGTTAATTTTTAGCTCATTTCATGTTTTCTGTTTCAGATTGTTACTGAAAATTCCAGATTAACAGCCAAAGACCTTCTTGATTGTTTTTCACAACCAGACTACAGGTACAGTAGGGATGTGCACCTACACGACAGTTATAACCGTATCTTTATTGTTGTTAGAAAGAATAAATGTAAATGGCTGCTTTTACACTAGGTAAAAGGTAGGTATTTCCTGATCTGCTTGTACGTGTACCCACTGATGCATGAAATTAGCAGCAACTTCTTACCAGGTATTGCATTCAAACAGGTTCTCAGAATTGTTGCGCTCTTGGTTGCAGCATGCCCAGGCAAGTAGCGAATGACTGCGCCATGCCAACATTTCCAAACAACTCATTAACATATTTCCTTGAAAAGAAGCTATAGATTTTTACGATCTGTTAGGCATACCTCAGCAACCGCCAAGCACTGAGCCTAAACAAGAGATAAATGTTTAGAGACCAACCAGCTTTATTTGAACCTTGGAGATTTAGCAGGAGCTTGCGCATGAACTCCCATGTGCACTCGTAAAGTAAAGGACATATTGACTTAACAGCCTTAGTCAGAGTCACAAGTGAATTGAGTTTTGTGTTGCCTCATTAAACTGTCATTGTATTCTGGCTTAAACAGCTTATTTTAACCTGAGCTCTATCTCATTATTAAGGAGCCAGAGGAAGTGCTGCCTAAAGGGCTAAATTCAGGACTATGCACAAGGCAACCTCTGCCCTCTCTTTATAGTGTGTAATGTAACACAGGCACACATTTATTCTTTCTCTGGCATTAACTTGGCTATCTTAAGTACCTGTCATAAACTGTCATAAAAGGAGCATATAATGGGGCATAAATATCCTCCGTACGTCACAGATTTTGGGCTTTTTCGTCTGCTTGTAATGGACAGCAAAGCTGGAGTGGACAGCTCTTACTAAAGCTACAATCAGTCTTTACTGGGTACAGCCATAACACTGATAATGACAGCAAAATGTGTGTATTGTTTTATTTATTGAATTGCTAATAAATTATTAAGCTTGTCAATATTTGTAGTGTCTAAACAGTTAGGTGATTATTGGTTAGTCAATGGACAATAAGTAACAGTTATTTAAAAAAAAAAAGTTACTGATTACACTGATTATCCTTTCAAAAACTACTTTCTTCTTTGTATTCTCTAACAATACTTGGATCACTTTCAGGTGCCTTATCGAATGTTAATATGGACTTTCTGAATCCTAATATAAAACACTATTTTATCACTCTAGGACGGATTTATTTGACTTCTGCTTGTGTTTTGAAAACTTTAAACTGTAATGTTTTAAGCAGACTTTAATCGTACATTGACACAAAGAGAAACAAACAGTTGGTCTGTTGTGACGTAGCTCAGAAGCTAAACTGTAGCCCAGCAGCTGCCATGGTAACAAGCCGCATTTTTATGCATTCAACAGATTATTTCCTGTCAATTATTTGTCCTCTCCTAACGCTGCTGTCTGACTCTCAAGAGGTTTTTCTGATCATGACATCACTCCTGCTTAGAAAATATTGACTGTCGCTATTAGCGGAATTGATTTTGTTTGTCCTTCACTCTATTAATCATTTATGGATCACTTCAAATAGATGGCCGCGAATTAATTTTGTACTTGACAGCAGTTATTGTATCATCCGAGCCAAAAGCGTGATCTGAAATTATGTATATTTCAGTGACTTTCGTGCCTGGAATGTGAAGCCATGATGAAACTCATTTAGCATTAAAGATCGCATATACTGTGTCACTTCCCAGAAGAGCTGTGCAGACACTCACCACTCACATCATTCCAGCTTTTGTTACCACAGAAGACTGCTGACAGGCACGCTGTTGTGATTGTAAATTTTTTATTTGTTACATTCACTGTGAACCAGTGTAGGACTTCACTTAGTGAGCGCATTATCAGCGGTGTTAAATATTTGATTTCTTTGCTGAGTACAGTGGTATGATGTCACGAGTTATGTAAAGCCTTTGGGAGGCCTGTTCCAGGAGCGTGGGTCTGATCACTGAAAGGCAGCGTTGAGCACATGGCGGTATCGGCTGATAAGATTTTACAGTGTCAGGTTAAAAACATATTCTGTGTTGCTTATCATTCTTGATAAGGTGCCTTTTTATAATATTATAAAAACACACAAATTTAAAAACAATCAGTGTACAGTCTGTTATTCTACACTGACACAGAAACAGCAGGAATTCAGGTGTTGCTTTTTAGCTGGGAATGTACTATACCAATGTTATTCAAATTGCTGTTCTGTGTTTAATTAAAAAAAAAAAGGATAGTGTGTAAATCAAAAACAAAGCTTTACAACACAGTTTTTGTAGGTATTCAAATGTGCACTTGTGCCTCTGAAAGCCATTTAGATTGTGAAGCTTTTTAAAGAGAGTGGGAGGGAAAGGAACAAGAACAAGAAAAGCAAATTTGACTGTCATGTTTTTGTGATGTCCTGTGGCTCAGCTCAGTTTGCCTTCTGCCAACATACACCTCCAAGAAATATTTAAAGACTTGCAGCCCTGTTTCGGCCCTTTTGATTTTCCTGCAGTTGTTTTTGGAAACATTTGGTTTTGTATTTTTTTGTGGAGTCATTTGTGCGAGCCTGATGATTAAACTGCACCTGGGTTATTTTTTTACTTGTAGACGTGCCATTAGGTTGACGACCGATGGCTTTTAGTGCAGCGTAGCATGGCTGTTTGTTAGCACAGCTGATAAGTGAATGACTCAGTTATCCCGACAGCATTCATCATCTCTCGCACTGTGTGTATGTGAATGCTTGCTCACATATTAGCCATGTCCGTGTTTAACTTTCATATCGTTTCTTGCATAATTGACTGACTCAGGCACTCAACAGATTTAGCAGTCATCCCTTTTGGCGTTGTCTCATGTTATAAAATTTACACGTTAGTTTTATGTAACTCGGTCACACAGAGTAACCACAGGGAAGCGTTGCTCTGTTATTTCATAAACCTACAGGGAACAGCACATTGTTCAAAAGAAGGAAGCCTCGGGCGTTCCATTAGTTAATTTTGTGTGCATTATGTTCAAGCGCTGCACTGAAGGGAAACTGCTTTGTGTATGATACGGCAGATCAGTCTCCTTCAGTAGTGGAAGTTTTTATTTCACCCTCTGCTGCATAATTTTATTTAAATATAAATCTTTGTCTTCATGTATTAGGGTAATTGGATCACACCATGCCTTTGCTTGCTCTTTAAGTACGTCAGACACTTCAAAAACCAAACCCTGTTCCACCTTTTTTTTTTTTTTTTATCATTTACTATAATTTTTTTTTCCTTCTGCATTTCTGATTTTTGCCTTTTGAAAAGAAGCATTCATTTCTTGTATGTGTCACAGTAACAGAAAGACATGCTTATTTTTGCTTTTTGGGAGGTTTTATATTCAGTTTGAGTGAAAAGGGGAAACATGAAGAGAAAACAACCAAAATTTGCACATAGCCAGTTAATGATTGTTTACACAGTGTAACTCATCTCTTCATCTTTATCTACTATTATTACTGTTCTTCTTCTTTTTCCTCTCATACATCAGTGTTTGCTGAGATGGAATACAACTGGAGGCCTTCTGTTCGAGCTAATCACATGATAGGCTAGTTGAGAACAGTAATCTGTTAAGTCATCTCACCATGCAGTAGATTATCACGTGGTCCTATTTTTAGTTCAGTGCAAATCATTTGCGTCTCCTGGGGATATGCGTTAATTACCTGTCAAACACATATAGGCTGTTACGTAACACACAGAAGCAGCACAGCAGCTCGTCCTTATGTATGCAGTGCCGCTGACTGTGCGTGACTGGATCAGAATTTGAAACATTTTGATGCTTTTTGACGCGATCAGTGTGTCGCACTAGTGTGTGAGGGAAGGAAGACTTTCACACACAGTCTTTCCTCTCCGTGGTGTATGCTCAAATGCAAAACCAGACCAGTTGTGACAGATGAACGCATCCTGGGAGTAGCCTAAACCCATTTCCACAGGTTCGAAAAACACACAGCTGCACCCTGGGATGAGGGACGGGAAGTGGATGGATAGCAATCAGCACATTTTTCTCCTTTTCTTCTTCCTGCAGTTACGCAATATTCCAATGGAAACAAAAGAGAACACAAACAAGCAACAGGCTCCCCCAGTGTCTCCGCTGCTAAGAAGCTATTGCCAAGACTCTGGCAGCCAGTTTGTGTGTCTGTGCGTGCTCATGCTGAAGACTGGTTATGTGTTTTGCTTGTGCATTTCTAAATGCCTGCATTTATTGTAGTAGCGTTACCAGGAAAAAGAATGTAGCTCAGCTGGTGGGAAATGTGGATAAATGGCTGCCATTGAAATCCAGGGCTTCTGGAAGCTGCCGTGTAGATAGAAGCTCTATTGTCTGTTGTGGACATTGAGTGCTGAGCATGATCAGCACATTAAGTTCAGTTATCAAACTATCAGTGTAGAAACATCTGGATTCATCCAGATAGTGTCATATGTTTCACTTTTAAGCTTAAAAGGTTTTGTCGCTCGTGCTCATATGGATTCTTTAGGCATAACAAAGGACTGAGCTCAGAACTGAAACAACCAGCAGGTGTTGGCCTTTAATAAACCCCCCAAAGGTCAACAATGTTGCTCTATCAACAAACAGGAATACAGAATATCAGACCACATCCACAGTCTCATCCGTGTGTGGCCTACAGTGACCTGCAAAAGCTTGGACACTGAGTTTGACTAGATTTCCAAAAGGCATCAATTAAAGATGACATTAGTTTAAGGAAGATGACTTTTTACTTCGTTACTCAGTAACATCCTTATCACAGCTTTTAAAAACCTTTAAAGGCTTCTAGTTCTATGAGACTTGTTTGGGGCACTGTCCTGGCTGCACTGCTCTTTTTAGGTCTGTCCACAGATTTTCAGTGATGTTCAGCTTGGACTGCAAGAAACATGTCTAACCTTTAATCTTATGCTTCTTGAGATAAAAACCATTGCGGATTATCAGTTATCGCAGGATCATTATTCTGTTGCTGAAACCATCCTTGTGTGTAATTCTGTGTATTTTTAGTCTGTCAGTGCAATGTAAAATACAGTAAGCAATATGTATACATGCTTATATATATAAATGGTGAGTGCAATAGACAGTAATAGTGGTATTAAATATGACAGTGGGTATTACTGGACAAGTATAATTATCTAGTACACAGTAATGACCTGACAAAGAGAATAAGAGTTGTACAGTGTGAGTGCAGTTGGTACAAATGATCTCCTGTACCGTTCCTTACTACAGCAGAGCTGAATGAGTCTGTTGCTAAACTTGCTCCGCTGTCTGATTATGTAGGGCGTGTGAAGTGTTGTCCAAAATATTCATAAGTTTATTAAGTGAGAACCTCACCTTCGACACCTTAGTGTTGAAATGTTCTGCACACCCTTCAGTTTCACAACTAATGCTTCACTTAACAGTTATCCTATAACCTGATGTTCAATCAATAATCCATTTTTCAATTCCAGCAAGCCTCTGAGTCTCCGTATACTTCCTGTAAACGTCAAACAGCAGCAGCCTTTGTGGCTCAGAATGATAAAGTAAAGAAGTACACTTTAGTGGATCTAATTAAACCAAACAGTCAAAGGTATGAAAGAGACATTTACTGCCACTCTCCGTGTTTTCTTCTGTTCCCAGGGAAAAGCTCAGAGTGGGAGGGAGCCAATTAATGGAGCTTCAAGAGGCCTTGAAAAACTGTATTCAAGCTGCAGGTCAATAAATTTAATTATTAAAGAAGCCAACAAGCTCTTTCGAGTAATTGTGGTCCCACTTTGTGCAAGGACAAAGGGTGTGGCCAGACACAGTCGTGCACAGCGATTATGCATCTATTCCCTACTTCCTGTAGACACTGGCCTATCGCCACTCCCACCCCCAGTGAGTGGACGGGTTTCGAGGGAGTTGGGGTGAAGAAGGAGAGGATATAACGGAGACCAAGTGTTACACGTCCCACTCTCTAGCTGCCATCTTGGTTTCCTTTCACTTCTTTGGCTTTTGATTTTTAAATACTAGCAGTCTGTACTGTCCAAATGTTCCAGTGAAAAACTGCAACACAATGTGTTTTCTTTTTATAAAAGTGAATGCTGAGATAGTTAAGCGCATAATTTGGAAGCATTTTATACAGCCTATTTCAGAGCCTGTTTTGACAACCTGCAGTGTTCATCTTTGGGGATTCTTGATTCAAGTGAAGAATTAAAAACGTAACCCCATGCTTCATTAATATGAGAAGTTTGTTTAAAGCAAGAAATTAAATGTTGTGAATGTTTCTTGGGTTTGAATCATTAAAGACTTTTTTCATATCTGCACAATTTACTTCCATTGATATTTTACATGAACTGTTTCCAAACTAATCTGTCCTGTTATAGTGAATGGTTAGAACAAATGCAGTTATACAGGGTGAAGTATTTCCATCACTCTGAGGTAAAGCTCACCCATGCAGAGCACTGCATGTGCTGTGAATGACACCCTGAGCGTGACTCTGTGTGTGTAAAGGGTGACTAAGGGGATTATATGCATGTGATGCCAGCAGACAGGCTTAGAATACACCTGCTGATATTGTGACACACAGAGGACAGGTAATGAGGGCCACTGAGAATCTGAACTTCCTGTCTGGGAGTGGTTGGACTGTTACATAGCTGCAGTGTCTCCCACCTCACCTTGACCTACAGTGATGTTTTCGCTCTAATAACCAAAGTTATTAGTAAGTGTACTGGGTAAACAGATACATTTTGATGCTGTGCCCTCTGGGAGCTGTATGAAT
Organism: Pterophyllum scalare; assembly: GCA_024447675.2. Classification (NCBI taxonomy): domain Eukaryota; kingdom Metazoa; phylum Chordata; class Actinopteri; order Cichliformes; family Cichlidae; genus Pterophyllum; species Pterophyllum scalare. Next base: position 68,412 of record JAMQGT020003304.1, read on the forward strand.
CTAAATTATTAAAGAAGCCAAACAAGCTCTTTTGAGTAAGTGTGGTCCCACTTTATGCAAGGACAAAGCGTGTGGCCAGACAGTTGTGCACAGCGATTATGCATCGATTCCCTACTTCCTGTAGACACTGGCCTATCCCCCACCATCAGGTGTTTCCATAGAGCTCAGTGACCAAGTTGTGAATGAGTGCCAGGTCAGGGATTAAACCAGCTCTGGCAGGCAGGCAGCCAATGATACGAGGTCATACAGATACCAGCTCTGCTAGTCCTCTTTCAACACTTCCAATGCCCAGAATCACTGTCGTCATCCCTTCCTGCTGATGTCTGTTAGCCAGCTTAGCATAATCTCCCCTAAAAGACACTTGGAGGAGGGAAAAAAACAAAACAAAAACTGACAGTGTGATAGTCCCTGGGGAAAATGGTGGTAGTGAAAGCTTAGACAGCAGTGGCCAGGACACAGCAATTACTCAACTCCAGGAGCTGGGCTGGAGTTAGATGAGGTAGCAGCAAAGGGTAAATTTAGGGTCACCTGCTGAGTCATGACTAAAAAAATAAAATTGCAATAAAACCAGGATTCCTATCAAATAAATGGGCACTACCCTCAAGATTTACACACTGTATATGCAAAACAGCATGGACAAGATATTTCCAACATCACCTAGTGGGAGTTTGGCAAATGTGTAAGAAGAAGCCTGAAAACCAAACATCTGGTTTAAATGATTTATTAAGAAATGTTACAAATGTGGTCATTTTCTTGCTCTAACAATCGTTCCAGAAGAATCTGCCAATGCCTGACACTTTAAAACACAAGAGGAAAAAAAAATTTTTTTTTTAGTAAACTTCATGTCTACATACTTTTTTTTTTTTTTTAAATCACAAAAGTTTGGTTAGCAGAAGCATGGTTTGTGTGTGTGGTGTGTGTATGAAAATGCAACTAAATCTGGCACTGGTTAGATTCAATGACTTAAGCTGTCTGCTACTACTTTTATTTTACTGGTAAATCAGCAGTGTATAAAAATATAAAAAAAAGGCCATCATTTAAGATTCAAAAAGCAATCCAGTTGGTTTAAAATGACACAAAGCCATGACAGGTGTTTATCAACTGATACTGAGTAAGGCTTCAAACTACTGACCTTTAAATATGTGAGCAAAATTACATTTCTTAAATAAAAAGTCAATCACCACTCCATACAGCCACCTTCTAAGTAACCAAAAGCAGAATGCTTCTCTGAAAACCTCAAAGTGTCAAACCTTTGAAATCTAAGAGGAAAAAAAAAAAAAAGCACTAAATGTGTTGGCATGTGACAGAAATGAGGAAGAAACAATATATACAGCACAAAAACCATTGTATGCAATATGCAAAGGCGTCATGTTGCCTTGAGCAACAACCCTCCCAATCCCCCAAATATAAGTTGATCTTCACTGAAGACCCCTCTCCCCAATATCCCCCATCCCCACACATATCCGCTCATACACACAGAACATCACGAAACACGATTACGTCACTAAGCCTGTTAGTTTGGGGTGGGGGGGTAGGGAAAAAAAAAAAGGGTGGAGCACTGTGAAACTCCCAATCCACTGCCCTCCCTTTTCCCAGTCTTCCCTCTTCAGTCAGAGAAGGGAGACGGGGCTTTGGCGCAGTCATACCACTCATCTGTCTCGGGGTTGTACACCTCCACTGTGTTAAGGAACTCGTTTCCGTCGAAGCCTCCCACAGCGTAGATGGTCTCGCCCAGCATGGCCACACCTGCATTGCTGCGAGATGAGGTCATGCTACCCAGCATCTTCCAGTCATTACGGATGGGATCATACATCTCCACACAGCGAAGGGCATGAGAGCCATCAAAGCCACCAACAACGAAGAGTTTGCCTATCAAGAGTGAGAGATGCTAACATTAGGAAAATATGATAGTTCCTGTATTCTACACTAGAAAGTTTTATCTGGAAAGCAGTTCTCAGTTTTGGTATTCATGGGCTCACCTGCATGGACAGCAACAGCGGCCCCTCTGCGAGCCACATTCATGGGGGCTATCAGTGTCCATGTGTTGTTCTCAGGGTTGTAGCGTTCCACGGTGTTCAGGCAGTTCCACGACTCTGCCCCTCCAATTGCGTACATAAAGCCCTCCAACTCACACACCGCTGCCTGGTGCCTCCCTGAAAACAAATTTGCTTAATGAATACAACTTTTCATCTTACCTCAGGCTACAAAAATTTTTTTTAAAAAAAAAAATCACATTTAAATTGGAAATTTGTTAATTCTTCAGCTTAGATCATTTTATGTGACACTGTGGATACATACTGATATTAAGGGAGGCACAGTTGGTCCAGGTTTTGGTCACAGGGTCAAAAGCATCACAGTTCTTCAGACCCTTCTGCCCGCAGGGGTCCGACCCTCCCACAACATAGAGTTTGTTGTTCAAGGAACAGACACCTTTTAACAGAGATAACCGCAATGAGTTAAACTAGCATTGAAGCCTCAAGTAGTTTTTCCTAGACAAGGGAAAGAGGGGGAAAACCATCAATGAATCCATGCACAATGGACTGACCTGCATTGCAGCGGTTTGTCCTCAGCTCTGGTACCTGAGTCCACTCATCGGCATGTGGATCATATTTCTCCCCACAGCTCAGCTCGTCCGAATGTCCGTTTGAACCTCCAATCACATAAAGCTGACCCTGTGAGAGGTGGAATTAGACTGGGTTATTATATAATACATTAACCTGACCCTTTCACACTTGCATTTTTGGTTGTAAAATTTGCAACATTAAGTGCCTACTGGCAGAAATGAATAATTTACAAGCCCAGATATTTGAATAAGCAGTAAATAAATATTTTCACAGACCTACTGAAACCTGTTTGAACAGGTGCAGGCTCACTCCCATACAAATATTAAAAATGTCACTAATGTAGAAGAAGTAAACTTGACATAAGATAAATACTAAACTCTACCATGAGCACAGCCATCTGGAATCGAGCCCTTGGAGTCCGCATTGGTGCGATGAAAGTCCAGCGGTCCTCATTGGGGTCATAACACTCCACAGTCCTCAGACACTCTTCTCTGTTGTAGCCCCCTACAAGATCAGAAAGAGGCCCCATGGTCAAACTTTATATATACACACACACACACACACACACACACACACAAAATCCCTTATGTAAGCCCAAAATGCACAGCCTGTATGTTAAGCAAGAAAAAAGCATGTAGGTCTCACTGTACTGCACTATAACCTACAAATACATTACCAATTATTTCTCATTACACATGAACTCATACCATTACTGCCCCAGTCCCCTGCACCCCACTAAAAGAGAAACCAGTATAGCTATAGATGTTTTACTCCCATTTAGTGCTCACCTGCTGCAATGAGTTTTCCATTCGAGGCTACGGTACCCAGGCCAGAGCGAGCATAATGCATGGGTGAGAGTGGATGCTCTTCAAGCTCTTCTGGCTGGGCCTCGAAGCTGAGGCTCTTTATTAAGCAGGGTGTAGAAGAAGGAGATGTCTGAGGGCTGTTGCGACCATGCAAGAAGATCACACACAGCACACCATCCAGCACAGCCAGACACAAGTAGTTGTTGTCTAGGGGTAAGAGTAGGGGTAGTTAAGCAACAAGTTCAGTTTTTCATGGTCAAGGACTATGCAGCTGCACTGCCCTTTAAGCCCTTTAATCTACCTATTTTTTTTACAATGCAACACAGTATGTGTTGTTTCTTCCCCCAAAAAGGAAATTCTTTGTAACTGCACTGCAGTTATTAGGCTCTTACTTGTGGTCTTCTCAGAGGCGATGTACTTCCACTCTCTCCTGGCAGTCTGCTTTGGGGCATTTGCTGCTTGGTTGGAGGGTGACAGGCTTCCTGAAGAGCTGCAGCTCATCTGTCTCTGGTCACTCTCCCGTACAGGTTTCTTCTGCAAGAGTATATTGCAGCTACAGAAACCAAGCTTGCACCACAGGCCCCAACAGTGGGCAACACCAGCCAATTCCAGCCCAGCCTACACTGTGATCCAGCTGCTCTAACGTAGACATAGCATAAGGAACCTGCATTAATCTTGCCCGAGCAAGTACCAAAATCTCACCCCCCCCTTTCTGAAGTCAACTACACAGCACTGCAAACTGCAGTGTCAAATCATTATGCAATAATCAAAAAAAAAAAAAAAAGGACAACAAAAAGCTGAAACAGCTACAACTGTCCACCCTCAAGTTGTCAACAGCACTGCCAGGCCAGCATCGTTGTTCGTGTCTTACATTATAAAAGCCCTTACATTGTGGCTAAATTATGGTACAAATGAGCCATACATACTTTTAGCCAGAAACACTATGTAGTACTTTTTATGCATGGTCAGGCACAAGCTGTATGCTGCACACTGCCAAGCAAAATGTGGTAGAGCCAGTGAAGCCAGGCACAAGCTGCTGAGTACCTGCACAAACTGAAGGTGGTCCTCCTCGCCACCAAACACCTCACTGTGCCCCTCAATCACCAGCCCTCCATCCACCAGCTTATGGTCAGGTGAGTAGTACAGCGTTTGCACCTGAAAGACAAACAGGAACAACATACCCATGTGGCTGTCTCCATGGCAACACACTGAGAGCCCCTTATAAAGGGGAGAGGGAGGGGGGAGAGGGAGTCAGGGAGGAGCAGTGCTGTGAAGAGGAGGGGGGAGGAATCAGAGACCTGGATCTTCCGCTGTTTGAATAGAAAGGCTTCCTTTAAAGACATACCGCCAGCACTGCAGAGTGGGTTATGTGTTCAAGCTCAAGAAGACATCTACCAAACGTGACAGTAGGTCTCCTTAATTTGCATCTATGAAAAGAGGGAGTTGGTAAAAAAAAAAAAAAAAAGAAGAAGAAGAAAATAAAATGAGGCTCCATCTGGAAAGATCTTCTGTGAAGAATGAAGAGAAGCTGCATGTGGCCCACTTCCCACCTCAGCTACTTCAAATTTCGTCCTCTAGCTGAAGAAGTTGGTCACTGTGATAGCAGCCACAACAGGCAGTCAAATCCAGATGACTAACAATGCTGTTATAACAACTATGAGCAACTGCTTGGACATGATCAAACAGATTAAATCCACCGAGATGCAAGTAGTCATATGTATCCTGTTGAAGACCAACAAAATAAGAAGTGGAAAATGTGCTGAAATCACTCAGCTGCCCATCTTTAGGGGAAATTTAAAAAAAAAAAAGATTTACATGAAAGATGTATTTTAGAAAAATGTTACTGAGAATTATACTTTCAACTGGAATATTCACAATAAGCACTATTAGCATTGCATGTAATCTGAGTGTTTTTTTTAGATGTGCCAGTGGATAGATGGAATTATTGTGCAGTAATGGGGCATTCAATTACATGTATTGATTGCAAAAGGGATGGTGAACCATGTGTTCTGCAATTGTGAAAATGGGGATTCATGTGCATGTGTGCCATGGACAGATGGGACACAGTGTTGTTTGGCTGCAAAGAGAAGCTGCTGAGAGGCAGTTGTGCTCCTCTCCTCCCTCTCTTTTCTCTGACTCATTACCCTGGTGGCTCAGTCCTGGCTCCTCAGTCTGGTCTCCTGCTGCTGCTAATAAACCTACAGGAGATATAAATCAACGGGGAGGAGTGCCTGTTAGTGCTGGAGCAACAAATGTGCACCTGTTCAGATAGTAAAGTGTCAGTGAAAAAGCAGAATCAAGGGTCAGACCTTTGAGAAGCTCTGAGTTTGTGTTTCATAGGAGGAGAGGAGCACTGTAATACTCAGATGGGGTTGTATGTAAACCAACCACATACCCAAAAGAGAATATTGGAAAAACAAACAAAAAATAAAACAAAAGAGACAAGAGCACACAGCAGCTCTTTTGGGCTCACCTCTAATTTGTAGTAGGGTTCAGGGGTACAGAGTTTCTTACTGCAAAAACTTCAACAAATCAGAGGGAACAAAAAAGAACAATGCTGACAGAGCAGCATGACAATGGCATGCCATTTCTACTTCAGCCTCCTTAATGACTTCTTAACGTCAAAAACAGGAGGAGTTGAGAGGGAGGGGAAGGGGTAAGGCAAGAATGCAGATTGGTGTGAGAGTTGAGATCGCACACCCTGATACTGACCTCCTCCATCAGTCGTTCAAGTTGTTCTCCATTCTCCCAGAGGCTACGCTGCACCCAGTTGAGAACCTTGGAGTAGAGCTTGCCATTGCTGGGCAGGGTGAGGTTGTCTTCTAGCATTACCTCTAACTGGGGGGAAGAGAGAGATGGAATTTAACTCATGCACAGCAAATAAAGTGAGTGCATAACAGAAACTTTATACCATGACCTTTGCTGCTTAGTTGGGAACCTCATCTTACTGACTGATTAGCATTTTATCTTGCCTTAGGAACAGCTGAATTATTTTTTCCCTATATACTTGCTTAATTTGCCATCATGGTAGGCTCATAGGATATTACATTGCTTGGGAATTCCACCACCAATTGTTAAACCAGTTAACTCCTGGCTAAAGGCAAATAAGAAGTTAAATGAGTGTCTTAATTGTAAACAATAAGGTGACTGATGCCACATTCTTATTTTTCTTTAATGCTTTGCCAGATAAAATGCACAAGAATATCAATTTCAGCAGTTCTCTCAGCACAAATGCAAATCCTAAAATAAGAGAACTAACATGCAGGGTTATATTCCAACCGTACATAAATGCAGGGGATCTTTGGCTCAGCCTCAATTGCAGCATTAATTCAGTGCAGTCTGAACAAAAGCCTCACTGTAACCTGCTGCGCTTTTAATCCCCTGTGCTAAAAACACTCAAGAGGCTTTAACTGTAATGGGCAGAACTTCATACTTGTAAGTAGTCAAGTCAGAAAGTTAGAAATGTAAACCTTAATCCTGAGTTATTTAACTAAGACCTCTACAATTTATCATGGGGGAAACCTCACAGAATAACTTTACAATTACAGAACAGTGCAAACTCTCTAAAATACTTCTTTACAAGTGAATAAATAAACACGATGTATATGGCAATTTTAGCCAGTACCTTGAGGCGGGGAAGTTTAAGGAAGTCCTCCTGTTCAGACACTTCCAGTAGATGGTCTTGGATGAAGGCATCTACCTGGGCCGAAAAATCTAGCATCTCCCATAGAGCTGGCAAAGTTTCGAAAGGAGATGGCATTCTGGGCATCCAATTTAGACAGTAGGTAGTCGCCACAAATCTGAGAAGCGAGTGGGACGTATTAAGATTAAGAACTTTGAGGATACATGAGAATTTTGAGGATGGTGATGGGGGGGTGAACAGGGCAGATAAATAAAAATACCTGTTTGACTCGTTCCATTTTGAACCTTTTGGCTGCAGAGTAAACTTCCTTGACCAGCTCCTTGTCCGCCTTGAGCCTGTTACACAAAAACACAAAGCGGTTATCAACAAAAGGCAAAGCATCAGAGATGAGACTGAAGGATCAAAGTCCAGAATTGCTACTAACTGGGCAGTATAAGCGTAGTTTAGCAAGATCTCCACAGCCTCTGGGTCCAAGTCCTCAAAAGTGACATGTGAGACTCCATGAGGCTCAATGTCACTGTTAAAGATCTCAAACAGGTAGGGACTGCAGCAAGCCAGAACTGCACGGTGAGCCATGAGTTCATGACCACACACCTGGACAAATGACGAGAAAGAAGGGTCACAAAAATCAGGATGTTTCCTAATTTGTTTAAGTGAAAAATAAATAAATAAATGAACAAATAGATAATACATAGTTAAAAAAAATTTAAAGCTACTGAAGTTCTCCTTTACTTTTTTTTTTTTTTTAAACAGCATGTATTTAAGGGTTAACCTGTAGCGGAATAGAGAGGTCCGTATAATACAAATGGTTATTTGTCCTCTATAGTACACCTTACTGCTCCTCAGCTCTTATTAGTTCACAGAAAAACCAGCTTTTCTGAGAGCATGCAATGTACCATGGGAGTGTGTTTGCAATAAACCATACCTGCAGCCTAACATCACAGAACTGGCCATTCTTTCTCAGAGCATTCATTTTGGCCACGGTAGAATCCAGGAAACTTTCATCCTCAAAGATCAAATAACCGTTTTGAATCATCTTGGCAAAATTTTGAAAATTTATCTGAAGAAGACAGAAGAAACAGGAGTTAGACTCATGCGCAGCAAAGAAAGTGAATGCAAAACAATATCAATACTAGGACCTTTACTGCTTAGTTGGGAACCTCATCTTACTGACTAGCATTTTACCCCCCCCTTTCCCTGTATACTTGCTTAAGGTAGGATGACAAAATATTAAGTTGCTTGGGAATCCCCTCACTAATTACTAAAGTAAAGCTCTTGGTTAAAGATGAATAAGTTAAATGAACATCTTAATTGTAAACAAAAATTTTATCTAAAAGACTGAAGAAAAAAAATCATATATGCATTTAGTTAGGCACATACATGTTCTACACTGTGTAACATGCTTTCAGATATGCAGGATTGCAATAACTGGTTAAGTTCATTGACAACTACAGAGGATTAGGATTAGGTGTCTGCAATGTGCATTGTGAATTATAATCTATGCATTAGACACTGCCTTACCTAACAGAGAATTCACCACTGCTGAGAGCAGTAACCAAATGTAGGCAATAGGTAAAGCAGACAAAGATCGCTGGAGAACTAAGTCTTCTTCATCCAAGGAGAGGGATGGGAAGTTGTCAGAAGAAATGCCAGTTGACCACTGAGCAGAATGGAGAGGGGAAGCAGCCACAAGGACAAACTATCAGGCTTGAAGCGACTGCAATCGAGTCCTTGGTATCCCGTTGGCTATAGAGTAGTACTTATTCTGTGTTGGTTGTACATTATAACCTGGACAGAAAAAAAGAGAAGGAAAACAGGGAGTTAAAATTCTTGCTTTGTTATTTAAATTGATGCTACATGTTATTGGCACTCAAGCTATGACTTAGCACGAGTTAGTTCTATGTCATGCGAAAGTGATCACTGCACTCCCTTCTTTGTCCCATTTCAAAAGAAATTTTCCAAACATGCAGCAGAGCTCAATTTTCTCCATATCCACTACACTGCATACAAATTTCAACAGAAGCCAATCTTAATCAGACCACTTCATCATATTGAGGAAAGAAATTGGAATTCAAAATTGTAATAATTCAATATCCTGTAAAGCATGAAGCCTATAGCACTGGTAGCAAAGCAAATGCCTCAGATACTCCTCCCTTACAGGACTCCATTTAGCCTTCAAATCTCTACACCTACTGCCAACATCATCCAACATAATCCATTTCATGTCTTCAGCTCCATCTACTCTCTCTGAGGCAAGGCTCTTTCAGCTCCATCTTATGTGACAAGCCTACTCAGCTGGCTCCTCCCTATAGGAACACTTATAGGTCAGGCACTGACCTATAAGGAAAATGCAGGAGGGAACAACTTGTGACAGTGGAGCACCATATACCATGTAACCCTAGTGCACACCCCACCTACAATCACGTCACACCCACCCTTGTAAGACATTTCAGTCAGCTATTAAAATAGGAATTCAGATTAGGAATAGGAATTCAAAAGGCAAGGGACACCTAAACTGACCCTCAAACACAAGATTATCTCACCTTACCAAGATGATTTTAACATCATTTTGCCACCAGCAGCCTGAAGGTCAGTAAAAAAAAAGAAAAAAAGAAAGAAAAGAAAAAGTGTAAATAAAATTCTGTTTTTTTACTAAACCACATGGGAGAGAAGACAAGACAACAGCAGTTGTACCATTTAAACGCAGGCCATATGACGAGGCTTTTCTGGGTGACCTCACTTCATACAAGCTTCCAACTTGCATGCAGAACTAACTCATTAAAATGGTGCATCTGACAACTAGTATGCACACAATGCACCTGTCATTTTAGTTTCAGGTAGATTTTATTTTCTAGCTACAAAAGGCCCTGTAACAGATTACGCAGGCATGTTCTCATCAAAAATACATGTGACTCTAGGAAGAGTTTTGACTGTGTGCTATTGTCAGACACAGCTAAAATACAGCTATTCAGGTTTGATTTATCTGGTAACATGATGAAGACACTGCCAAAAAAAAAAAAAAAGGCAGCCTAACAGCATGGTCTTTGTAAGCTGCTGCTGAAATAACCATATTATCGTCTGTCAGGTGGTTTGGAAGAAACAAACAAACATTCTTTTCAAGCCAAGGTCACATGTGGATGACACATTTTTAACAAAAAACAAAAAACAAGCAAGTATTCATTTGTATTAATCTGACAAAATAAACATTTAAGACAACAGCAATTTTAATTGAAGCACTCGTTCCCCTGAGCTGGTAACATTAGAAAAGGATCAATATAAACACTATCAAAACATGTAAACGATGTTGAGAGACTGATTAAACAAGAAAGTCACACTGCTATTTAGGTGGCAAAAGACAAATCTGCATATTACACTTCCAGAATAAATACTGTGTGAGGTTATGATTCTATAATCTTAAAACTTCTATCCAATATAATTTACAATCCCTCTCAAGAGTGAAAGTGCATGCATGTACTGTGCGAGAGAAACAAAATACTCAAATCCAGTGATTTACTAAACTCATAACCACACTGAACAGTGTTTTATGAGCAAGTAATGGACGGACAGAACAAAGCTCTATTTTAAGATGATATTACTGTGTGTCAGGCTGCATCTAACTGTTTATTTCTTTACCTACACTTAACACTACCCAAAGGGCATAAATAAAAGTACAAGGGGAAAACTAGGACAATTTCAGTCTGAGAGGGAAGATGGAATAAGATAACTTTTCAAATTTTAATTTCTTTGCCCTGGAAAAAAAACAAAAGCATCTTTGTGGCTGCATCTACAGCAATGCCAGTTGTGTGCAGTATAAAATTAAACACAGAACATCAAGATGTGCCATGTTGTGTAACTGTTTTGTTTTTGGAAAAGATGAGTAAATGGCAAATGTGTAAATCCACTAAGCCAATACTGCATGCCAAAGATTTCTACAGATAAAAAGCTTGGTGGCACATTCTAGAAAATAGCCTTCTTATAATTCAAAATGAACAGCACGCACAGCGAGGCTGGCACAGAAAGCTATAATTCAGTCGGTCTGCATGTGGATGGAGCATACACTGACCTTGTTTTGAGTTGTTACGCAACATCTGGCAGAAGACTCCCTAAGAAGGAACAAATGCTGAACTCCTCCACAAGCCTGGGCCCCCCCACATTGGCATGTCACCTTGTTTCCCCTATTTTCCCACCACTTCACCCAAAACTCTACCAGCCAAACCACACCTTCAACTTTCCAGATAATTTTTAAACAGTTTCCATCTTAAAGCCAGCTTTCATGAAATAAGGACCTTATGTATTCAGATATTTTTACACCACTGACAGTTACTCTGGGAACCAGCAAATGTTTGGTATATCAGACTGTGTATGTAATTGTTGCCTGTGTATGTTGTCCTTTGAACACTTGGGTGAGTACAAGAGTCATTAAACAAAAACCTGTATCACATCACATCTGACACTGAGCAAACTTTTTTTTTTTTTTTTAAAGGGCAGGCTAGATGAGCTACAATATAGAGGCATGCTTGAAAGCCACCACACAAAGGGAGGACAAAGGCCGGGAGGAGGAAAAGTGACACTGTTCACAACTTTGTCACAGAGGACAGCTCTGAATGAATTCTCTCTCCATTTTTCCATCTGATTAAAGAGACACAAAGAGTGCTGGTAGGAAGCTAAACAATCGATGCCTGTTAGGCACCCCTCTAGTGGTGAAAAGAGGCACTGCTGAATATTTCACCCAGTTTTCGCTGTGTGGAAATTTACCGCTTGTAACACGTCTCAGAGGGGGAGAATCTAATAGGGGTGGAACAACAAAAAATGGCAGCAAACACGCATCTGCCTTTGTCTATTAAAAGTCACAATAAATCCTACCCTAGGACATGGCTGTAGCTGGAATCAGTTACAACAAGCTACAAAACAATGAAGACGAGGAGGCCGCCAAATGTAAGAAACAACCCAACCCCCAAGTCAGCATCTGGGCAACTCATTAAAATAGCATCTGTGCAAATAAAAGTGTTAATGTGCATGTGCACAACTGATGAGACTGTACATATACATCACCTATTGGATATACATTGAGGGGCCTGGTAAATGTTTGTTTTTGTCCTTTTCATTAAATCAGTATGTTACTAGGGAATTTTCCTCGTGACTGCCAGCTTCGCAAACGAAGTAACAGCACAGTAGGTGAAATACTACCATGGCGTTGAGCAGCATGCAGCCAGCGAGACCTTAAATTTCCAATCGGTTTAAGAAGCTAGATTTGTTAAGCAGTGGGAATTTCCTTAACTAGAGAAACTGATTCAGCGTTACCAATAACGCCCAGTTGGAACAGCGATGCATCAGTATTTTTGGCAAGACTGATCACAGCCCATAAAATGTGGCAAAGCTACATCCAGAGGCAGTAAAGGACAGCGTGTCCCATTCCACCAGTCTCCGGCGGGTAAATTTTGCGATTTTTATATCAAGTACATTTATGTTTGTCTCTTCGCTACTATGCAATGCCATTCAATGCCTCCTTGCTCCTCTGGTGGGAGGAACTGACCAGGGCCATGATGTCTGGCGACGATCCATAAGTCATCATATAGTCACTCTCTAAATACAACACTGCCACCGGAAAGTGTGTCAGTAAAGGGGAACCCCCCACGCACCAGATTATATTGAATCGATTTTTGTACAGATCACAAAGGAAGACAATACAAACACTTTTGCCTTTATGCGAACCAAGCATGAAGGAGGAGGGAGCAGCTAGCCAACCAGGGAGAGATGGATCGGAGGGAAGCGCATGTTAGCCTTTTTCGCTAGCAACCTGCTTGTCAGCTCGGCAACCATAGAAGAGCTACACCAGCAATAAATTTTATTCTCTAACAGCCAATATAGTTCTACTCTCCTGCTGCTAGTCAATGTGAGTAATTAAAGGCAGTAGTAACGTTAGGGGGAAAGCTGCGGCTGGGATAAATTGTCCGCTACTCTCCGTTACAAAAGAGCATTCGCTGCATTTCCAGCGGTTTCCGCGCAAACCCGAGAAATGCTAAAGTTTCCATACATTCTAAGCTGGAAATACAAGTCTAGCAACATTGTTACGGGCATAATAGCTGTACTACGACGCGTTCAACGGTTTCTCCACATATTAAGGCTAACCACCCGGCAAAGCAATGAAGCAGCATCAGCTCATCTTTGAATTATTTGAAGAGAGAGAATAGCCTTACCTGAGGCGTTTGATAACAAGCGGTATGAGACATATTTAATGGGAATTCAGACTTGGTTGAGTCAAGCTGGAGAAAAGACGCAACGCTGCTACAGGCACGGCTTGTGGAACTAACGGTAGGTCTTTTCTTTCTCTATGAAGGTATCTCCACTCACAGTCAACCTCAGACCGTCTATGAGTCAGAATGGCCGGGAAGCGCTAAAATGAGAGAGCGCGTTCCCTGCGACCGCCACGCCGCCCTTACGTCACTGACAGTGGGCGGTCCTTTTAACGCCTACTCTGAAAATGATGAAATCCTGGGTGTCGCAAAGTGCAGGGGTGGATTATTAGAAACATCTTCAGAAAAACAGTTTAAACTGTATATATATATATATATATATATATATATATATATATATATATATATATATATATATATATATATATATATATATATATATATATATATTATTTATTTTTAATTTATTTTTTTGCTTAGAATAAAAATGTATATTGCATAAAAATGTATATCGCAAAGAAGAAAAAGAAGAATAAAAACACACAAATGTCCCTAATGTCAAACTTCATAAAGATGTTTCTGTAGCATTCTGTTGTACTGGCACACACACGCACACACACACACACACACACACACACACACATATATATATATATATATATATATATATATATATATATATATATATATATATATATATATATATATATATATATATATATATATATATATATATATATATGAATTTCTCTACAGCTATGTAAAAAAGGCACATTCCTGTATTATTTTTACTGATGCATTTACATTATCTTTAAGCAGCTTTTCAGAATGTAGTTGCTATGGAGATGAGATGATGACCTTCTTTAATAAAATTTCCTGAAAGAACAGTATAAACCACTCTCTAGATCTTTATTATAGAAAAGTGAAAATATAAACAAATGTGTAAATTTTATCAATTTACCACTTGTTATTTTTCTTTCATCCGGTAGTGGAAACAGTTCTGAAATCCCAATATCAGCAAAGTAGATAAAGTAGTAAAACTGCTCTTGGAAAATATGCCATTACACTTAAAGGATCTGCATTGAAGCAAGGTTTAAATCTTAGGGTTCTCTTTTATACTGGTTATAATTTCTGGTTTTTTTGTTTGTTTGTTTTTTATGCAACAGCCATTCAGATTCACTCTGCCAAATTTACTTGCCATTTCTCATAAAGTCCCCCACATGTACTGTACCTATGAGTCATGACAGCAAGCTCTAACAATCACAAGTCATTTGATGACCATTAAAAAAAGAACATCCGACCTAAACCCTCTCTACTACTGCACAGACGTCATTGTAGAGGAAGAAGAACCCATTCACCTGCTGTGAATGAATAGAGCTTAGTACAACCTCAGTACGTCAGTAATTAGATTAGAGGATAAGAATCAGTTCCATATTAATGTGTCAGCCAGCCAGTATCTGCATTGGGAGCATGTCTGTTTGCTTGCAGCACAAGAACATGTATTGGTAACCAGTGCTAACAGCCAGAGCCAGGGGTCTAGTCAACACATATAAGGTATCAACACAACATAATCTATTCATAGCAGCTCATGTGCAGGTATTATTACCACAACACACTGTACTTCCATCCATGTAGGCTGACATTCCTGACAAGGTGAGAGAAACTATTGCGGGTTCATGTTCAAGAAAATGAATGGCTGGTTGACAGAGATGGATCCTGCATCATATTTAACCTCTTTATCTTTTTGCAATTGTGTCTACCTGGACTGTAGAGGAAGCACCTCCCCATAGACAGCAAAGGAAAGCAAGGATGTTTCCAACAGAGGAACTTGACCTTCATGCCATTACTGATAAATTTCTCCCTAACATTGCCAAAACACTTGTATGAAAATTTAAAACATGAAAACCCAAAGCAAAAGTGGCAACAAACGTTTGAATTCCATTCTTCCATTTTCTTCCACTTATCCAATTCAGGGTCGCAGTTGGGCTGGAGTCTATCCCAGCTGTCACAGTGTGAGAAGCGGCCAGAGGTGGCAAAAGTACAGAGATTTCTCACTTAAGTAGAAGTACAGATACTTGTGTTAAATAATGCTGTGGTAAAAGCTGAAGTACCACTTAACTTCTTTACTCAAGTAAAAGTGAAAAGGTGCAGGCTCTGAAATCTACTCAAAGTATAAAATGAAAAAGTGGCTCTTCTGTGAGCTATTTATGTGTAAAGCTAACTGAACTTCCACCTGCCATATTAAAAAAATAATATTAATATAAGAGAATACACATTTTATTTCAACTTAACTTCTTATTCTAATGAATTCACAGCTTGAACAACTGTTATGTACAATACATACAGAGAAAAGCAAAAGGAGAATTAAAAAAAAAAGCTCTATTTCCTGTTGTCTACATTGTATATGGGAGACTCTGCCTCCACACATAAACAGAAAAATGAATATGGTGGGGGAAACATGAGATCAGCTACAGTGGTCCAGTGTGGGGAAAATAATCACTTAGAAACAAATTTCAATTATTTCTTTTGAAAGCTCCAGTAGATTTTGAATTCAGGCTGTGACTGAATTATAGAGTTAGTGAGTGAATCTAATCAGCATCATCAGCTTAAATTGAATTTGATGTCTGCCACCCTTGACGTACCTTAACACCATGGGTTAAAGTGGGCTGGTGTTGGGCCAAAAAAAGTGCTCATCTGCCAAAAAGTGATTTCCAGTATTTGTCAAAGAATGACTGGCTGTATTTAAAGCCTAAATAATGAGGTAAACCTGATATTTGCAGTACTCTACATTCAGTGTTCACTGTAAGTTTTCTGTCTGCAAAATCATTTTCAGGCTGCTTCTTTTCAAAAATTACTTGACAGTGCACAATTGGGAATGATGGTCCCTTAGCAAGCACATTGTCTAGAGACTCAGACACAGACACAGTTATTATAACTGGAATGCAACAATCTAGACACCTTAGTTTCTTCAGGAGGAGTTTTTAGCAGCTGGCTTGAAAGCTGACAGAACTGGGAAAAAAACATCTGCTATAAAGAGTAAGTTTGTAAGAAAGTTGTAGTAATTTCTGAAGTGCTAGTTTACAGTGTCACATACATTTGAAGTGTACGTGGCATTTTGTCTTAATGTCATTTATCAGAATGAGCAAAATAAAATCAACTGAAATTGAAAGAAATTCTAAAAACCACATCAACCAAAACAATATCTGAAGCTTCACTATGACAGAAAGTTTAGAAGCTCATTTGCTTGTACAGTGAAAAAAGAACATTTTCACAGGACTCTATGCAAGGAGAAAAACTAAGTACATGCTTACTGCTTCCATAGGAATTAAGAAGGTAGGTTGAACCCAGGTGCTGCTAATTAAATGCACTTAATTACATGATCATCAGCAAGTGTGAGCATGTCTATAAAAGCAGAAGCTGTCAGTTTGATGGTCTGGAGCATTCAGGTGTGTGTTAACACAGTGATTCAGTTTTTACAGGAGTATGCATCCCAGAAATTTTACCCCAAGGTCAGATCATGCAATGCTCAGAGAAATAGCAAAAACAACCGAAACAAACAAAAGCTACATCTCACGTTCTACAGGCCTCAGTTAGCATGTTAAATGTTAAAGTTCATGACAGGACAATGAGAGAAAGACTGAAAATTGATTGATTGTGTCATGCAACAGGACAATATTCCCAGCAGCAAATCTACAACAGAATGGCTGAAAAAGAAAAGAATTGAGGCCCAGGCATTCGTCCTGCTGTGGCAGGATGAATGCCCACAAACCTCGATGAACTGAAGTGATGCTGTAATCTCCATGTCACTCCTCTTACACTTTGCAGCAGCACTTGTCACTAGTTACTACATAATTGCTTTGTTTTGTGTATACGACATTTATAAAATGGTATTCCATTTTGAAAATCTTAGGCTTAAAAATGTGTTTGATCTCTCACTTGTTGTTAATGATTATTGAATCAAATAAAAAATACTGATATACATTATGTACTGCCTTCATCCAATCCTAGCACAAAGGACGCAGCCTTTTGCTGAGTCATCTTGGCGCCCCCCTTTCTACAGAGATCTGTTCAGTGAAGCTGCATAAATGTGTTCTGACAAGGACACTATGAATATTTTAGGTATCTGGGCCCAGCAGTAACACGTGCCGGATCCTTGCGTGTATGAAGATGAATACAAGCAGGAGGATTAAGTCATATGAAGAGTTTAGAGGGACACTGCAGTGTTTAGAAACTTTGAAAATTCCCCACACGATAGCTTACTTTGAAAGCAAACAACATCACACCAGCTGTGGTCCTGCCAACTATTTGCTGCTGATTTATTTATTTATTCTCATTTGGTATAGTGAAAAATTGTATTTTGTAGTATACTGACTACATCATTCCACCATTTCTGCTGTGCTTCAGTTCTTCTGTCACTGCAGTAAATTGTAGTTGGAGCATCAAAACTGTGTGTGCCTCTCACAGTCATTTAACTGGGCAAAAAGTAGCGTTTCGTTGCTAACAGCCTCCCAACCCCTCACTCCCTGGGCACTGAAAAATGAGAACAGTGCCACGCGAGCTGGAGTCACATAGTCCTCTGATAAGTTTGATAAACTGTGAAACTCAACAAGTTAACAGTGATGACAGGCTGAAGCCACTGCTAAAAAGACAGTGGGTTTCCAGTAGCTCAAAGGTTAGTGCTCTACTTTATGGCCTGTGAGCTCTGACGTTCCTCTGTGTTGAGCTTCACCTGGATTACTTTTCTAAAAATCCAGCTTGTAATGTTGTGCTTACACAGAGATGATCTGCGTGCTTCTAGTAGAGGAGTGTTGTTCTCTTAAAGGAGAATGGCACTCAGTGTAATGAAATTAAATCTTGTACATTATTTTTATGACACTTTGCCCAGTACTTGCTGGATATGCTGTGCTTTTTCCTAATGGCCAGACTAACCCCTCAGTTTGTGATGGCTCAGTTGCAGGTTTTGCTTTGTTGCAGCTAAGGATGGTTTTAATCCTGTTTCATCTGTGTATGTTGGACATGCTGAGTACATGCTGAAATCCATTTTTATCAAATATATGTGAGTAGTACAATTGGCCAAAAGACACCACATTATAAATATTTAGACATTCATGTATGACTGTGGTATGTTAGGATTGTTACAGCCATCATGCACCTTGAACCTGGGTTGCATCATCTCCTGCCCTTTGACCTCTATGTTGAAACAGTGGCTGAATCAGTTTCACCACATCTACTTCAATGAATGTCATTGTAACACTATAGCTGTGAAGAGACTTCAAAGCCGAGCCAGTTGCAGACAGTTTGTGCACGCCTCACTGTCATGCCACAGTTTTAGAGTTCCATTCACATGTCAACATGCTACACTGGTTCTGCATGTAATTACTAAATATTTCATTCAGACTTTGTTTTCAAAGGCGTCTGCAGCATAAATAGCAACTCATCTGCAACTCATGAAACTACTTCTTCATTAACAAGCATGGTCAGAGAAAGCTTGTAGTTAACATCCAACTGTAACTTACAAAATAAATTATTGACTATGAAGACACACAGTGGATTGTTATAGCCAAACACATTTTTTAGTTTTACCCTCTGAACCGAGCCACTCTTTCAAGGAGAAGTCCCGAGAGTCGAGCTCTTTGACCCATGGATTAATACAATACAAAAGCACTCACATGCTGCAGTGTAGTACCAGTGACTCACTTTTTTCCCCAACATTTTCCACACAAGCTTCCATAGTTGTGAAATTAAAAGCAGTTAAAAAAAAAAAAAGAGACAGTGACTTTTAAGAATATCACTTTAACTTCTGAGGATTGATTGGTGCAACTGTGGTAGAAATCTGTGCAGAACAATTTGAATATTACATAAATGACTGAGTCAACATTTGATCTCTTGTAAATGGCAGCGGTTTTAAAACCATGGAAATCTGTAGACTTACATGTGACAGTGTGTTTTAGATGATTCCAATCACTGCCTGTTCTTTTCTGTGTTTATTCCTTCCTTTTCTTTTCTTTTTCTCCTACCTTAGCCCAGGATTCTCCCCCGCCTCTCTTTTTGTGAATAAAGCTCATGCCTTGGGCTTAGACATTTAGATGCTCATTTCTTTGAAACATATAAATAATCTCAGTCATCCTTTCTACTCTTTATTCCTCTAGCCAGTATTTTTAATCGGATGCTGTCTCTCACAGAGCTCTCATCTCTTTTCCTCATGACTGTTAAGATGGGATTATCTCAGCTGAACTCATAAAACATCTTTTTTTTTTTTTTTTTTTTACATAGCTTGGTGGCAAGTGTTGCTATGATTCAGGGAATTTTAAAAGAGACATCAGTACCAGAGACATATCATGAAAACCTTTAGTCAATGCTGGAGGAGCCAAAAAAATCTTTATAAGAATAAAATTTGGCAGTATAGATTATTTATTATGAAATTTACATAACAAGGCTACAGTTCTTTGAAGTCCTACATGCACAGCAGTTTCCTCTGGGTTTTGTTGTTTATGTAAGGACACACAGCAGAATGAGCAGAGCACATAAAACCCAAAATATATAAACATGACAGCTCCATTCTGCATCATAAATCATAGTACTACTGTTAAAATCTCACACCTTTCTTCTAAACACACTTCACCCATGCTGGCAGTGGGGTGCTGAGAAACACTGCCAGCAAACTCTAATTAGTTGCATACCAATGGTCAGCTCATCACAGCGTGGTTTACATAATGAGCTAGTTAGCAGCATATCCCCTTTGAGGATGATACACATTAGTGCACTGCTGGCAATGATAAAGTGTTTTTGAGGCCAAGGTGAATGTTGAATGAAAAACACTTTTGCATTACAGCCCTCTCTGCCATCTGCGTCATATATCAGTGCTTTCTAATCTTATTCAAATTCAAACATTTACATACAAGCAGTAACGCAGAGATATATCTACCTTCTGCAGCAGAAAGTGATTTGAATAACTATGATGACTGAGTGAACGTGCAGCAAGAGAAGCTGGATTGCACCACGACACAGTTAATCATTATTCTGTTCACACTCGTGCAAAGGGGATTTTCTGCTGTTTAAGGCAGTAGGTTAACCCCTATCAATCTGGGGCTTAAAGCAGAGCTGCTGATGTTTCAAAAGGATGTCTCTGGGTTAGACCTGTTAAGGTGGTTAGCCTAAAGCAGGTGGACATAAAAAGTGACCTACAAATATCATCGGTCAAACTTCAGTGAGTGGCGAAAGACAAACATAAAATAAATGCAGTCAAATACAAACCCACCCATCCACACACACATACACACACACACACAACAATTTAACTACTAACCAGTCTGCTTCCAGAGAAGAGATCTTACCTCGTTTTGACCCCAGTAACGTGTAGCCGGAGTTTATTGGCAGCTCACACTTTTCGTCTCCCAGAATCAGCAGCACTTTATTATTTGCAGAAAAGGCAGTTACGAATGCAGAAAGCATACAGTGCAACCAGTGCAATAAAAACCAAAGCCTTGTTTGGACTGTTACATTTTACAGTCTAATTGCATTCATAAAGTTATGTGAGTTGAGAAACTTAAAGAACCAAGAAATAAACAGCTTAGATTCTGTGCCAATTAGCATCATTTAGTTAAATACAAACTGAAGTGATAAAGCATTGCCATGTGGAAATCGAGGTTAAATGATATCTTTTAATGTTGGACTTCTTGTTCAGATGCTTCACTCTGTCAGTTATCTCAGGATCGTGTTTAGTCTTTGACTGTTTACAGACAGAATGAATGATGACAGGTTGACATTCAGATGACAAACAGATTTTTGCAGTTAAGTGCTTGTAATCGACTTCTTTCTCAGCCTTATCTGTTAATATAAATGGAGGATTAACTGAGCAAGCAGATGATATTGAATTACACATCCAACTGAGAAATGCTGTAACAGGAGAGGCCATGACATATGGAATACAGGCTAGAAAGGGTAAACTAATGGAGAGAGACTGCAATGCTAATGCATGGATATGTGGTTCTTCTCTTTCTGGCTTTCACTAATGTGTATGTTACCACATAGGACATACACATTATGTGTTTAGAGCGCCATCATCTTGTTTCACCAGTTCTAAAGTAGGATTCAGCAGAGCTTTTAGGATTTTCTTGGAAACCTATTTCCAACCATCTGATAGGTAAAAACTGGCATTGTTGTTTGTCGTGTAATTTGTGTGGCCCCCAAAAAAGCACCATTGTTGGTGGTCATGTGTTTGCTTTCCTCTCAAGCATGGAAAGATTAAGGAATGTTCTCATGTGGTGGGGAATTTGCTTATCATCTTCCATGTTGTTATGTCAGTCAAGTAACTCATGCTTTATCATTGTTGCACATGATTTGTTTTGTTATGGCACCAGCAGCAAATGTTAACAGGCATATTCTGCTGTGGCAGACCATAATATTTACGTCAATAACTGACTCATACCAGTTGCTGTAGATAGCATTATATATGAAAACAAATATGAACTTTGTAAACAAAAATATATGCACAAAATCGCTGCATTTAGGAAAACCACATGCCATAACAACTTTCACATGAAATATGAAATGCTCTTTATAATCAAGGATCAAGGATCAGGGATAGCTTTATTATTCCCAAGGGGCAATATATTGTACACTTAGCAGAGATCACACAACCATCAAGCAAACAGTAATAAATAAACAATAAATATACAATAAAACACCAAAGTTAAAAATCCCACATAACTAATAAAACTTGAGGGTATGCTAAGGTAAGGTAAGACACAACCTTGAAAAATAACACTTTTTATGCTTATATTTCTCTAAAGACATGCTGCCATTCTAGTTTAGTCTCTGACATTAATTATTACATATGTCAAGAATTTCTACATTACAATCAAATTAATAAAAATAATACTTAAGAGGTATTTTTGTGGGTGTATTAATAATGTTATGTTTCAGACCCACATTGTGACTCGGTACCTTTGTTGTCAATGTCACATACCAGCAGTGAAGCTAAATGTTTGTATTTTGGCCACCATCTCTTGTTTTGGCCAAAACTACTATCACCCACATCCTAGAATCCTTCCTAAAGGTCTCACCTAGCTGTATTACACAAACACTGTAATGTTGAGGACAAGTTTTCCAGTTGAGGTCATTCCTGTCCTTAGTTCAATGAAAGTGGATTAACAAAATAGAATTACAGTATCCATCCATCCATCCATCCATCCATCCATCCATCCATTCTCTTCCGCTTATCCTTTTCAGGGTCGGGGGGGGGGGGCTGGAGCCTATCCCAGCTGACATAGGGTGAGATGCAGGGTACACCCTGTACAGAGAGACAGATTTATTGGGTTTTTCCTATGTCCGTATTACAGTAGCTTTTCCATTATGCACACTATCTCCTTCTTAGTAGTAGAGAAATCAAAACACCATTAGCTGTACTCACTGAGATAAAACTGAACTTTTCCTTCTGAATACACTAGCTCTATTGATGACCGCAGGCCACAGAGAACATGGGTCTGTTCAGGCTAGGCTATGCTAATAATGCCTAAGTCAATAAATTATATGCAAATATAATTTGTTGGCTTAGGAAAATTATATGATGCAAATGCAACAGGATAGGAATTTCATGTTGAGACAGGTAAGTTCCTTCCTTCTGCCCTCACCCAGTATGTGGATACAGACTCTGCAGTGCGCACATTCAAATGTTAGGACAGTGGGTTACCATTAAGGTTAATAATGAAAACAGCTATGACATACCCTTAAAATTAAAATAGTATTCTTTTTAATGGCCAGCAGGAGGGAACTGCCATGGCAGTTTTGTCACCCCCTACTGGTTTCCACAAAATTAGTTGTCCATCCATCCATCCATCCATCCATCCATCCATCCATCTGGGTTGCAGAGGAGCTGGAGTCTATCCCAGCTGTCATACCTCATTTGCAAAAACTGGTTCAACTTCAACCAAATAATGATTTATTGGATTTTTCCTACGTCCATGCTCTCAGTTAACTATCATGAACACTGTCATTGTAGTTTTTGCATAATCCTGATGTCAGACAAATGGCGACAACATAATGTCCTTGGGGAAGGCAAATATGTCCTGACCCATAATGGCGTTATAATGAGGAGATATACCCAAAATTTAAATAAGCTTAAAACCCTTGTAATGCTCCTCTTGTCACGTGTCTTGCAGCCTAGGACATGCGTAGGACACATGCAACACATTCAGACATTTTAGAAGTGCGTGCTTGTATTTCACTGATTAATAAAGGTCACTGAGCTGGCATTGTTGTCAGTGCTTTGTAGGCTGCTACATATCTTAAATTCATTTCTTTATTTAGAAAAGCAGCAACAGTAGGTCACCTACTTCACCGTGATGCATCACACCGACCTGCATGCACACACATACAGTAAACACACACACACACACACACATACACACACACACACACACTTAGGAAAACCTGCAGTGACCTTGTGACCACCTCTGCCCACATATAAATCTGCTCAGAAGCCTTCATCTGTGTGTTTGTGTTTCCATGGTGAATTATATTTGCAATCTGAAGCCTGTCCACGTGAGTTTCTTTGGCACCACAGAGGTACACAGGGATGGAATATGAATTTGTTTTTAAAATAGCATGGTGTGGTGAAGATGTGTCCTTAGTTTTTGTTTACGTTTATACATGTTTTTGCCTGTGTGTATGTTTTGCCTAGAAATGAGCCAGTTCCTCTGTAGTTGAACAGGAGTTAAAGACAGCCTATAGGGTGGAATAAATATTATGGGTCAAATATCTCTGTACAGCATAAATGTAACTGCACTGCTGGGGCCAAGATCCCAGTGTATGTGCACAAATAATAATAATAATAATAATGATGCAAATACTAACAAAATGGAAAACATGATCAACTGGATATCACTCTCATTTTGTTTTTTTTTTGCTTTATATATATATATATATATATATATATATATTATTTTTTTTTTTTTACAGCACTTCTGTGTAGCAGAAGTAGCAAAATATGTAGTGAAAACTCATACAACTGAATCATTAAAATAATGATTTTCTCCACGCCTCAGTTAGATGTGCAGATGTTCCGTGTCGGTCCTTGTTTACTGTGTTTCTGTGTGTTTCAAACATGCAGGCTTTGCTTTTTGTTCAGTGCTCTTATGTAAGACAAACATTCACAATTCTGCTTCCTCAAGGCTATGGGAAGTGAGACTTACTGCTGAAACTCGTCTATTTTTTGACTGATGAATCCTTGTGTGAAGACATAATGTCCCTCTTCACACAAAACACTGCATGCCTCACACAAATATTGATGCCTTCTGTCAAGCATGCGTAGGCTGTGAAAGACTTTATTGTCAGAAAGTCTTCTGTGGTTATAGCAGACTTTGCTTCAAAAGAATAAGGTCAGGGAGATGTTTTGAGAAAAGACTTATATAACAAGAGATAAAGTCTTCTTTCTCATAATATTCCGCCGCACTTGCTTGTCTGACTCCTGTTTGTGTCTTTTCTATGCAAACGAATGTTCACTGATTGGTGCATGGGTTTACATGTGAAGAAATGAAGGAAAGGCCAGCTGATGATCAAGAGAATGAAGGACACTGTGTCTTCATTGCATAACACATTCATTAACTCACCCA
The DNA here is from genome assembly GCA_024447675.2 of Pterophyllum scalare. Lineage (NCBI taxonomy): Eukaryota > Metazoa > Chordata > Actinopteri > Cichliformes > Cichlidae > Pterophyllum > Pterophyllum scalare. Next base: position 93,231 of record JAMQGT020003304.1, read on the forward strand.
CGAGGATTTAAACTTAAATCCTCTCTTTTTAATGGCTGCAGTCCCGCTCTCCTTCTGACTCTTCACTTCCACAAAAACTTTTAAACATTTACACTCAGAATAAAAGGAGGCAAGACAAGATGTGGAGAAGAATTGTTTGTGACACAAACACAAAAGTGGAGAAAATAAGGGAAGGGGAAAACTGAAGGATGAAAAGCAGAGCAGACCAGTATATCTTCTTTTTTGGGACTGTTAAGAGATTAGCACAGCAGACAATGACCATTAACTGGTCCATATATTTCAGTAGTAGAGAGGAACTCGCTATTGCTCACGCAGGACAAATCATATGACTGACCCAAATTCGCACTGCACAGGCCTAAATGTTACATTAGCCTTTAACATCCACAGTTTCATATCCTCCTAAAAGCTCTGGCATCACTGTGTTGCCTGCTGCGGTTGTGAAACCATACGGAGCCAGTTTTTGAAAAGAATGAGGATGTATAAATGTCCACAAAGTTTGTCATGTGGATTTGGCCTTTGTAAAACACTTTGTGTCAGTTTTTAAAAGAGCAAAGTGTGATGAATTCCAACAAAGGTTGTTGAGAAGTTCATACTAAACAGCTACAGATTTGTTTAATGTGAATTATGATGTACATCAATAATCAGTTACTCGTGCAAAAGACTATATAACTGCTGAAGTTTTGTAGCTGCTGATGGATAACACAGTGTTCTGCTCAAAAACCCAAATCATATTATTGGAGGTTTTCTTTTAATATTAAAGCTTACTTGGCAGGTTTGTATGCGTTCTTAAATTGTGACCATGACAACACAGTGAGAGCTGCTGTGAACTGGGGCAAACAAGCACATTTTTCAATGTACATGAACCCTAAGAAGTCATTTGACCTTGCTAAGTTACAGCGTGTTCTGCCTCTTTTGCTCGTTCCTCACGTTTCTCTCACCCAAGTGTGTGTGTGTTTTTTTAAACTCTGTCTTTCACTTTCTGACACGCCCATTTACTCACATGAACACATACACGTACACAATGTTCTCGAAGCGTCTGTTCCTGGCCTGTGACACACAAAGCTCAAATGAGCGCCTAATTATGCAACCAGCATTTTTTAAGGGAAGAATGTGCAGACCAAATAGTGCCAGAGCCCAGATTGTTGAAAAGGGACAGAGAGCAGTCCAGGGAACAAAGAAAATTTGATCCAGTTTGATCTGACTCTAACAGACTTAGAAACTTCTTTTCTTGTTTGTCGGGTCCATTATTGCCTGCCTTCTCAAATGAAAAGTGAAACAGTGCAGTGCAGATTGTCTATAAAAACAAATCTGAAGTTCAGTGTCTTTTGTTCTCATGTAAGGTCTGCAGTCCTTTGAGGAGTGTAACATTTCAGCTGAATTCATTACTTTCTTTATTCTTTATGTACATGTCATCTCTCCAAATTATTTGCACCCAACTCCAGATAAATAAAACCTAACTAAAGAAAGAAGTGGATATATTATCGTCGCTTCACACTGAAGCCAGTGGTTAGAGTGAGGGAATGAGGACAATTGTTTGTGCTCCCAAATGCTTGTATTCGCATGGTTACCCATGTCTATACTGCACACAGTGGATGTTTATGAAAGGGATGGACCCAGAGTGGGAGAAAGAGATAAAAGAGAGAATAGGGAAGGATTACAAAGGGTATGTTGATGTGTATGCGCAAAACCAGTGAGTCTCATTGGCCAGATGAGTTGTGTTCACCACAAAAGGGGGGACTTTAGTGAGATGAGAAGCAGTAAGCCTGGGGATTAGATCTGTTGAGCAACAGAGCACCAGGCCTCAGGGCGGGCTTTCTGGTTGGCTTACTGAACTGATGGAGTGCATGTGTCATGTGGAACATGTTTGTGTGCTAAAGTCACACTCGTGCCATTACCCTGCATTGAGCAGCAATTTTCACTTTGTAAACCACAGGAAACACAGACTGAAACATGTGCCCACGGACAGTGAATCAGCTGGTTTGTGAAAATTGAAATGACCAAAGTATTATCTTAAAAAAACAAACAAACAAACAAAAAAACATCCATCCTTCTAGCAGTGAAGCAGTGCAGGCAGTTATTAGTTGTTAGAGAGAAGCTGTACTGCAGCTTGATACTGTGGCTCTTTCCTTCCTGTTATTGCCTCAGCTCTCTTCCGTCTTACCTCTGCTTGAACAAAAGAAAGTTACTAACAAACTAACTTTATTATTATTTTTAACAAGGTAGAACAGCTGTTTTTGATATATTTCTATTATAGATTCTGTTTCATCTCGTATATAATTTACATCTTCAAGCCTGACCTTTTTAAAGTAACATTATATTGTCTATGAAATTTATGAGGTTATAAATTTCATAAATATAGTGATGTTATCAAATTTCTAAAAGTCAAAGGACTAAAAACTCTCATGGTTAGTAACAGATATTTGTCAAATCCTGGGGTAAGATGAATTGTTTACTATTTTTAAGAGAATTCTTTTTTTTTGTCAGTTTTTGTGCCCATCCTAAAAGGAGGCTCTGATAAATAAAATTATTTTGACCAGTATTTAATTTATATCAAGCATATTTGGGTTTATCAAATTCATAAATTTCCTTTAAATGAGGCAACACAGACTCATTGCTTACTGGCTCATCACTCTCCAAATGCCTCTTCTGAGCCAGGAAAAATTTGGTGTAGTTATTGCGTGTACTCTACACTTACCTGCACATGTGCAAATTTATATATCAGTCATACCTCATTGTTAATCAGTAATGAAATATTTTCCCAACATTGTTCTGAAATCAGAAAGCAAGATTTCCATTTTTTTTAAAGTAATGTCGCAAAAACAACACAGCAAAGATCAGAGCAGGAAGTGTATAAACACGTTACTGTATTTTTCCTGCTTCCTTTCCCTCGTCTTGTTGCTGTGTTATCTGGAAAGTGCTGGAAGGCGGACTGAAAGCAGCAGTATAAAGTCAGCGTGCAAGTTAAGTCTACATTTGCTGGGAAATTGCAAAGGAGGTTACACAACTTTAATGTTGAGTCCATTAGATGGGTTGATTTTGTCATATTTGGTAAATTTTCAGATAAACCGCTTCAGGTGTCTGTATTCCTGCCAAACCGCCAAAGCTTTGCTCCCTTAAACAAACACAGTGGTTGCCAAAATGAGTTCTGTTAAATTTTAAACAGTGATAAAAGAAGGTGATGGGTTGTTTTTTCTCCAGCACCTGACAAGGGGGTGGGGTGGTGGTGGTGTTTTTCTGTTTTGAGAAGGAATTGCAGCAATACACCTCTGACTTTTTTATGTGCCACACTTGTGCACTGAACCATGTTTAGCACAATAAAAAAAAAAACCTTTATTATCATAGCATGGTGATGTTTAACCTAAAACCTGATGTGACTCACATCAAAGATGAAATGTCACCATGAGGCAAGATGTGGAATTGGTACAATGACAACACGGGCCCCACGCCTGCTAGTTTACAAAGTAAATCATTAATTATTTGTATTTAGATCAGAGCTGTAATGGCTGTATACCTTGGAACAATTGTTGTACAAACTGACCTACTTCCACTTTTGTATTTAAGTAAATATGTTGTGCAGCAGTTTCTCTATTTAAACAGATTACAAGGGAAAAATAATAATAAAAAACAATTAAATTTTATTTGTAAAGGTCAATTTCATATATGAAGGCACAAATGCCAGATTATAAAGGTATGCTTTAAGAGTTTTTTGTTTTGTTTTGTTTTTATTATCAGTACAGTTTGATTCCATAATATTTTGCCACAGGGTGTTCCAGAATTTGGGGCATAAACTAGGAAAGCTGCACCCCCAATTTTTCTCTGTGAGAAGCATTGGATATGTAACTGGTTAGTAATGGAGAATCTAAGTGTGTGAGTCAAAATCTGTCACTTTCAGAAATGTAAGAAGGTCCAAAACCATTTAGGATTTCATATACAAGTAAAAGTGTTTATAATTAATTCTGTAGGATGCTGGGAGCCAATATAGCTCTGATGTGCTCTGTGTTTTTTTTTTTTAGTTAATAATCTTGCAAAAACAACAGCTCTGGTTAAGCTGCAGCCTACTGATAATCTAAGGGGGAAAAAAAGTGCCGCAGCAATCCAGTCTATGGGAAATTAATGCATGAATGAGTTTTTCAGAGTCACGGTGAGTCAGGAAGGGTTGAATCTTGGCAATATTCCCGAGATGGAAGAAGGCTGTCTTTGTGAAAAAATCAATGGGAGATTTAAAACTCAAATCAAAATCTAAAATAACCTCAAGATTTTTGTGGTTTGATGTGGTTTTACTCTGTCAGCTTATGCTTCTGACTTGTGAATGAACAGAGCACATTCGATTTTAGGGCCAAGTAAAAGAAGCATCTGTGTAGCATCTGTGCAACTATGGTAACAAAAGTTAAGCTGTCTGATAATGTTGCCAAGTGGCAGCATACATAAGGAGAAAAGTAATGGACCCAAACAACTGCTATGTGGAACTCCACAGGAAAAATCATGAGTGGTAGATACCTGATCTTCACAGAACTGTCAGTGATTTTTTTTTATCCAAACGATTCAAGAACATTATCATAAAAACCAAAGATGAATGAAAATGATATGAACTACTGTATCAAAGGCTGCAATCTTATTAGAATCATGTTAGTCTGAGGTCACTTACTATCAAGGTGAGGGCAGGCTCTGTGCTGTGATTTGCTCTATAACCAGAGTGGAACCTATCCTGATTTAACCGACTGTCTTATTGTGGTAATAAATCCTTCATTGCCACATCTTTTTAAACATTTACCATTTTACAGTCTCAAGGTCAGGAAGGTTTATTTAGAGGTCTGCTTGTTGAACTGGACTGTCATGTGGAAACAAGTGTACCAACATCTCCTGAACTGAAACAATGTTCAACTGTTTGTCCTCTCCTGATAATGAATCAGCTAACACATGCCAGTGCCTGAGTCTCTGCCTGCGAGGCAGCTCTTGTGTGTTTAAAAGTAGATACACTTCTCATTCACGTCTTCTAATTTCCAGGGAATGACGGAGTGTGAATTCACAGTGTGCCAACATGTCTACTCCTGCAGGTTGTTTTGTGATAGTTTAATCATATTGCTAGAAAGCTGTGGAATTGGTACGTGGGTGTGGAGCGAGTGTGTTAACAATCCCTTTAAGACAGAAAAGATGTGATTTATTTATACTGAGAAATGTGTTGTGTAATCACTGCTTTGCGAGATGTACCACAGAGCATTTTCAAATAGCTTTAGCCTCCCTATTTGTTTGCCATGCAAAAATTCTGAAAGGCAGCTGCTCGCCTCCTACATCATTTGAGCAAATCTTGGTTAGAGAGGTTTGGATTCTTATTTGAATATTTCCATGTAGCTTTCCACCCACGTTCTTCAGTAAAGACCTGGGGAAATTATCCTTGATAAAAGCCACACAATTAACATTTTTCTTTTGGAGCTGCATTTATTTTGTTATAGGTTATAACCATGTTTGGTTTTTATCACATTCATGTCCTTGTTTACAGTCCTTTTTTTTTTTGTAATAAAACAAGACCGTGAGACATCAACAGGTGACTAGCTCCCCCTAGTGCCCAAACATTATATTTATTTGCAGTTTCCATTGATAAAAACAGAGTATCTGTTTCTAAAAACATTGAGATACTTTTACACCTAATGTTTCACAAAGTTCCTGTCATAAATGGGCAAAATGGTTTAAAAGTTCATGGCTTAGGACTTTGAAACTACAAAGCTGAATAAAAGAAAACATTATTGAACATTCCAGTGGTGGGCTGGAACTAGAAATTGTAAATTTGCAATGGTATTAAGATTTACATAAATCTTCATAATCAGATAGTAATATAATTTCTAAAGAATATGATTGTATCAATTTAAGTTTTTATCCACTGCCATCTGATTGTCTTGAGAACTTAAACAACAAGAGAAAACAAATGAATTAAGTTCATTGTTGTGCAGATCACATTAGACCACACTGATACAGATCAACACTGTCTAAACATTCACCAAAACGTCTGACATGTTTGAAAGATCACAGGTGAAATATACAAAATATAAACTATGAATGAAATAATCATTAAGTTGGAACACTGCTTAAATGCTTTCATCACGCAAATAAAATAAAATAATAATAATAAATAAACACTGCCTGCATGCAGTGCTCACTTGATATCTGTTTTATTATGTGTCCAGTTACACCCATGTGTCTTTTAAACAGTGGATGATGATGAATATTCAGAGCTTAGTGCTTAGTGTAAGTAATGCTATTAATTCATAAAAGTAAAAATGCCATTACAAGTAAAGTACATATATCTATCCACAAAATGTACTTCGATTATCAAATGTGCTTTATAATGTATTATTATTATTATTATTATTACATGATTGATATATTATATAAGTATTATCCAGTACTTATACTACATAATACCATACTATCGTTATATATTTAGGTATTTTAGTTCAGTAACTTAGGCACATTCCTATGGTCTCAGAATAACCCTGGAGCCTATCCCAGCTGTCAGGGGAGGACTGAGACAGTAATCCAGACTGGATAATCATTCATACCCAACCTGCTGTGTAGGAATGTCACAATATCAGATTTTCATTACACCCGACCAAATTATTGCAACCAAATGAGTTCACTTTATTTTAATATTGTGAAATCTCTACAGGTTAAAGAAAAAGAAAAGAATAATATTGTTATAAGTCAAATTAACTTTCAATTAGCACGTGAATCACACTTCGATTACAAGTGGAGAAAGTACAGCATCTGTAACCAGCTTCTGTACAGGAGCTGCACAAGCAGATCACTTATACAAAGTTTAATGTTCACATATTATGACTTCTGAGTTTGGGGGCTTTGACTGTGGGTGCACCGTGGAAAATACACCAACCTCATCGCATACATGTTAACAAAAGCCAGACATACAAACGAATTAAACAGAGTTACAGTAAGCTCAAACTTTCCAAAGGTTTTACACTGAAGCATAACGCAAAGGTATTTAAAAGAAAAAAAAAACCCTTTACGCACACGTTCAGTGAAACTGATGACTGATGTAAAAGAGACCAGTGTTTTAGACCGACCTGCTCCCTAACTGCCACTTATTTTTCAGCATTTAGCTGGTTCACATCAGAGAGAGGGGGGGGGGAGCATACATGCGGCCTGTTCTCAGCAGGGCCAAACGAGCCTCAAGCCAACAGTCAGTCCGCCCCTGCCAGCAATCATAGGCGAGAATGCATACACCCCGGTCAGGTCGCCTTTGCGACACTGATTTAACCTGTGAATCGCATTCAAACTTCATATTTACGGTTTCTCAAATTTACTGCTAGCTAAAATAACTTAAAAACGATAAATAAGAGTATTGAATAGAACTTGTGTAGTCATTTGTGTGGCAATAATGTCACACTGAAAAATTCCTATAGACCTTTTGTTGTGAGGCATGTTCAAAAATGTGTTTGTTTTTTCCATGCAAATTCATTCTTTATAAACAAATTAGGACTGTTATTATGAGCTTTTAACACAACTGTGCAGATATCTGTTATTAAAGTATATATTTGTGCATGCAAACCGTGCGTTGCAATAAAATGTAAAGCCAGGTTGCAGTCGCTAGATGGCAATGCAGTGATCAAAATCCCAAATTTTCGGACCTTTATTTCAGCTTGTTTCACTTTAGTTCAGCATTCCAAACATAATCCGTTCATAATCCGACATCAAGGGATTTGATTCGTTCCTTTTTAAATTTGTGCAAGATTCATCAAGTACACCAAATTAATTTAAATCAGTCAAAATCATTTATTATGACCGTAGTTTTAAAATAATGACATATAAAGACGCTGCGTATCTTTTGTAACGCAGTAACATCGCTGAAGTAAAGCAACTTATGCGCACATTCATTCGAAGTCGCCCAAAAACATCTTGTCCAATCATAGCCCTGCTATTGTGCATGGGAAGTAGTTTGCGCCTTGGAGACTTTCTTGCCAGCTGAGAGGTGGTCTTTGTATGACAGAACTGAACAGGGGCTCCTGACTCTGCAGATCTGAGAGAACAGGCACTGCCACAGCTGCTGGGAACAGAAGTTTAGCTCACAGAGAGCTGAGGCGAAACTGCAGAAGAAAAGGGCGCACGAAAACGGCACCGGGTGATTCCTGTATTTCACTTTATTTCGCTGATGCTCCGAACTTCATAAATTCTTATAAATCATTTTCAGGCCATTTTTCGAGAGCCCGATGTCTCTGCCTTCATTTCGAGACTCACCCTGAGTTTCCTAATGGCGAAAACAAAATATCATAAAACAATGACAGAAAAGACTCTTGTATTTGAAATGGGCACAGCATTGCTGTGGCTTTCGCTTGCACTCTCAGTGGCGTTGGCCGCCGGGCAAGACGCAAATACCGGGGCCACAAAGGAGGACATCCCGGAGGGCGCATCCACCCTGGCATTCGTCTTTGATGTGACCGGTTCCATGTACGACGACTTAGTCCAAGTTATAGAGGGCGCATCCAAGATTTTGGAGACATCCCTGAGCAGACCGAAGAGACCTTTGTATAACTTTGCCCTGGTGCCCTTTCACGACCCAGGTAATGAATTAGCGGACAAAGAGAGAACCTAATTCTGTGTTGCTCAGTTTGATTAGTTTCCTGATTCTCCATTCATTTTTTTTCTTTTGCTTCTCTTTAAATGTGATGATTTGGTACTTACTTTGCAGTCTAAACAAAAGCAGACAGAGGTGTGACAAATGTGATAGTTTGCTCACAAGCCGTCCTTTGACTACTTAATCTTCCTCACACCTCCACGGGAGGCACTTCTGGGGCATTTCATCTCACACAGATGTTCAGCCTGGCGGTCACTATGATTAGCATTCCGCCAGGGTTACTGTGTGGCTTTAGGTTTGTAGTGCAGCTTGATGATTATCATCACCCTTGGGTGCTCTCTCATTCTGAACAGTAATGCCTAGGCAGTATAAGGCAGTATATTATTGGGCAGTTCAACAGTATCCCTGGCTTGTATTAAGTTTGCAGAGGTGCAGACAAAAAGTGATACAAGAAAAAGCATTTCCAAATAAAAAAAAGACTCACATCTGGTAAGAATGGAGTCCCTGTGGAGAGTAATTTGGGACAGAGGACATCAATCTGCAAATACATTTCCGTCAGGGTGAGCTTATGTTCAATAAGCTGATTAAAGTTAACTTTTGGGTTTTGAATGTTTTGGTGATGATGAGGCTTTGTCTCTTTAAAGCTGCTTTCATCATTATTTTCTTAAATAAAGAAGAGGGTCCTTCATCTGTGTACAAAACAAGGTTGCTCCATATCACTGGGGTTTGTGTGCTAATTTGGAAAAAAGACATGGAGGGGTCCACCTGCAAAAATGCTCAGTCAACAACAAGAGCAAGGAAACCTGCAGAAAGCTTAGAGTGTGCATTCAGCTGAAGCTTAACTACATCGCCATGGCAGATATTTTTAAGGTCACCAGAGACAAGCGAGGGATAATCTGATTGTGTTTACTTTTCACTAGCATCTAAGTGTTGTGCTATACCACACATTTTAATGTTTGGTTTCTATAGTTTTGAATAATTATGCAATATGTGTTTAATGAATATTAATGTGGGCTTCTCCCTTACCCTGCTGAGAACTGAAGGAAACAAAAAAAAGCACCATTCACTTTATTATTATTTTTTTGTCCACTCCAGAGGACATAAGGTCCCAGGAGGTTACTGCTTTATGATATTGATATTTAAAATGGAGCCTACTTAATTTTTTTTCTATAATGCACCTAGCACTTGGAGCAACAAACTTTCCAGTAGATCTGAAGGATGAAAAAAAAGAGAGAGAGATATGAATAGACAAAGGTGATCTGTGAGGTGAAGACACAGATTCCTATTCCAGATGTTTTTTCTCTGCTAAATTTCAGCATGTCACAAATTCTCATGAAGAACATTTCTTTAATCACTGTTTCAATCTGCAAGCTCTGTGCCTAGAATAATAATTATATCCAGGGAAGAAAAATGCACAGTATACACAAATCTAACAAATGATGAATTCATTGTTGCGTGCCTCTGTGGGGAAAGTAAATCTTAGATGATTAGTGATGCTCTGTATCTTGGACAAAACAACAGTAGTGAAAGAATGCTGTGGTTTTAACCTGTTTGTGTAACTGAAGGACTTGATTTATAGGAAAAGTTGCTCTCGCTGGGAACTAATTATAAGATTATCCTCTTGCAGTGAAATACAGAAATACAACAGCTTGATTCAGGGCTTCAGCGTTGACTTCTCTTTGTGTTTGTCCCTCACCGGCAAGTGGCGTTTGTTTGCTTCTTAAAATGTTTATGAGGATGTCAGAATGTGTTCGCCAACACCCCCAGGGGAATAGAGGAATGATTAGCAGAGCACACTGCAAGCAGGGGTAGCTGAACATTTTGCCAAATGTTGTTCTGACCCTGTTTCAATATTTTGTCCTTTTCCAACAAAGTCCGAGATCCTTGGAGAGAATCGGTTTTGTTTTCACAGGGACTTTTATTAAGGGTTTGTTTCATTCTGCCACACATCCATTTTCTCTGCTTTTCATCCAATGCAGTGCGATAGCACAGTGCCTCCTGTTTGATTTGGCCGCTTTTAAATCGGAGCGTCCCCTTTTATTTACACTGCAATCTGACACGGTAAACAAGAGAGTGTGTTTGCAATCTGTGCTTTGTGTCTGTGCGTGCTTGCCTGTCTCTGTGTGTGTGAAGCAAAGGAGTCAGGAGGATGCCTAGATATTGGGGTCAGGCCTGTGTGGGAAGATCAGTAAGGAAGCCTCCCCTTTCCTCCATCCTGCAGGCAGAAAGAAAGAAAGAAAGAAAGAAAGAAAGAAAGAAAGAAAGAAAGAAAGAAAGAAAGAAAGAAAGAAAGAAAGAAAGAAAGAAAGAAAGAAAGAAAGAAGATACTTTACAAGTCATTTTACTGAAGTACAGAGGCTGTGTATTTGCCACTAAAGTCTGTCTGTGTTCTTAATAGTACAGTATGTCACTACTTTTGAAATGGGCATTCACTTATCGAGAGAATTGGCTTCGTACGAGAGTCCTGGACAGCTGTGAACGTGAACATCTCTCTTCTCTAGCTGCAGTCTGGAAAACGATGATCAATCTGTCAATAAGGAATTCAGTCTCACGCAGAGAAGTCAAAGGTGCATTGCAAACAGATTTGCTGCACTCATGGAACATTTATTTGAGAGTTTACAGCCAAATAAACTTATTTCATTACAATCCAATTCTTCCCGAGCTAGGAAATGTGGCCTCTAGCCCAGGACCAGTGTCAGTTTGTGCAGTTTTTCAGTGAAAACAAACATACATCGTGTGAAGATGACAGGAAAGAAGATGGAAGCCACTTATCTGTTTGTGTCCGCTGGGATTCTGCATAGCCTTTTTCATAGGTTTGTTGGCGTACTTACATACACATACTCGTCCTTGTAAACACTACCTCACTGTGAGAGGGTGTGTTTGTGTGTCTGATGCTTGCTTATGCAAATGTTTAATTGGCTGAGGTTAAGATGAGCCATGGCCCAGCACCTTGGGCCAGCAGCCTAAATGTGTCCGCCTCTGTTGCAGATATTCAGGAACGTTAGAAAGCATTAAAGCTTTGTCACTATTTTGTAGTGTTGGTGTGCACTCCAGCATAATGGTTGTGAAATGAAGCAGTGACCATGACATATAGGTTCTAACCAGCTATATAAGTTTGAGGGTGTTTGCATCCATTTCAGATGGAATGTATCAGGGCATTTGCCCTGTGAAACTGTTTTGTGCACTGTGGTAATGCTTTGTCAGTCCTGTCCTAAAGTCACCCTCCATTGTTGCTTGTTTTGGATTTTTTGAACTTGGTTTTCAGCAAAAGAAACACATTTTCAGTAAGGATTCAGTGTATAATGAAAATCAATGTATTTTCATTCACTATGGGTGGAATACCATCATCCTTAAAACTGATAGTTAGCACCTAAACCTAATACTCTATCTATTCTAAAGATAGATGAGCTAGAGAATTATGACTTAGGGTTCTTCAGTCTACTGTCAATGCATAATAATGGCATAATTAAAAAAGCTATGTACTGCAGACAGTATAAAAAAATCATCCTAATGTCTTTGACTGCAATTAATGTATTTGTGGGAAGATAAAGTCCAAACAGAGAAAGACTGAAATAGAAAGACGTCCTAGTTTACTGATTCATACCTAAATTACACCAGTCTCTATATTTTCTAAATGAAATAAACCACCAGCATCATGCTTAGAGTTTTGCTGCTGTTTCACTCTGCACATTCTTTATGTTTCAGCTGTGCTGTGCTGTGGGGGTTGGTTCCACTAAGTTGATGGGCTTCCTTGCTAACCTTTTCCTTCCAGTTAGTTATCTTAGTTAGAAGGAGTGGAAATCACGGAATAGCTTCTGCTATGATCAAAGGCCGTTATCACAGAGCTATGCTGCTGTTCTTTCAGCGTCCTTTTCTACATCTCCTTATCCCTTTGTTTCCATCCTTCCAGAGTAGCAGTTTTTTTTTTTTTTTTGTCTGAAATGCCCCACCCATGTGAGATTACACGCAGCCTGCATTTAGCTGGACAGAGTCAATAATGATGCTATTAGGCAAGAATGCCAAAAGAGAGAGGTGGAGGTCTGGGAGAATTAGAGAAGGCGAGAAGAGTGTGGCAGACTAAAACTGTGTCTGAGTGTTTTATGTTCCAAAAGATGTGGAATATTAAAATGGGCATTAAGTTTTAGGACTGCACCTCTTGACGTGGCCCAAGGTGCTCATAGTTCAGTGAGTTCAACTCAGTACACATGAGCTGAAGCCTTACTATTGTCACTCAGGGACATCTTTCATCTCGGAAGCTCATACCTGAAGACTGCTGCAGAAAAGTCTGTCAAACTTTTTCCTTTGTGTTTTGTGTTTAAATGTTAGACAGCTTTACAGAGCCCAAAGTTAACTCTGGTTAAAGGATTGTGTTGTTTAAAAAAAAAAAAAAGTCACATGTAGAAGACCTTCAGATCCAGTGGCCAACATAAATCCATGTGTAGTGAGTGGCCCATTCAAGAGGCATTTGTCATTTTTCTTTTTTCTTCCCTTCTTCCCTTTGGGCTTTTTTTTTTTTTTTTTTTTTAAACTTGTTTTCTAATCTCTGTTGGAGGCTCATCCTGAGGTCCTGAGGTTTCATTTGGTTGTGACCTTTTAGACTCTTTGACATCATTGTCTGGGCTCTTGCCAGTATCCTCTTGACCTTTTGTAACTGGATCTTGTTTGTGTCTTTTGGATAACTGTCTGACTGTCAAGAACCTGAGACAGAAAGCAGTGGTGAAAGAGCAGTGAAACAAAGAAGCAACTTTGTATGAAAGATTTTCCACACACATCATCATCTGGGAAGGTGCTGTGTTGAATAGTCAAATATGTGTAAGCTTGCACTCCTGCTTAATTACACTGTTAAGTAAGTTGATTGCCTTAGCCCACTGGTTAGCATGTGAAAATAGTGACTAGACATACAATGCTGTGCAAAAGTCTTGAGCCACCCATATTTCTTTGCATTTTGCTAGGAAAATAGGTGCAGCAATTTATTGACACATGCATGTGTAGACACAAAACTGGTCCATCACTGGGGTTAGGTGTCTTTTTACGTTTGAAGGATTCAGAAAGCCTGGAGAACTATTGCTCAAGACCACTTTAAAAATTAAAGAAAGTCTTTCTGCTTGGAAACAAAATATTAAAAAAAGAGAGGTGGCTCAAGACTATTGCACAGTACTGTATATGGACAAAGATACTGAGCCCCCCAGACATTACTCCAAGTGAATCTGACCCTTTACCAGCTAAAAAGATTAGCAACTGAGTAGTTGTTATTATCTTTCTCTGTTTTTGTGTCATTTAGTGCTAGTAATGCTTATCAGAGTACTTATCAGAGCTGGACAGCTGGAAACTAGGCTGAACCCTGACACCTCCAAAGAAACCATGCTGAGAAAGTTGCAGTGCTGAAATGAACCCCAAAGTTGACTGATAGTTGAGCTCTATGAGCTCACTATTTCTGCTATTTCTTTCACGTGACACACACGTACACATAAACACAAAAACCTTTTGGTTTTAAGGATTCAAATCTGTGTAGTCACCTATTAAATAAATAACCTAAAAACAGTAAATTAGTTTAGAGCCCCCATTCCTCTCTCAAACATATACCCCTGTACATGTGTCCGAGAATTGTTCAATTCAAACAAATGCCGGCATGTATTGGAAACAAAATGGTGACCCTCATCATTTTCTGTTGGAAGATGCACATTGCTCTTGTAGCATCTCACTTTGTTCATACCAGCCATGCTACTGAAATGTTACAGATCTTACAACTAAAATGTACAAACACTTAATAGTGCTGTGTACAATTTACACAGTAAAGAACAATAAATCACTGCCTCGGAAATCACAGCCATCATGAGATCATGCAACTCCAAACCACTGAAATGTTCAACTTTGGCATCAGGTCTACATTAAAGTAAATCTAATGTGTTCCAAATGACTCCTCCAGACATTAAAAGTATGATGTAAAACAATGAAATCTGATGAATTTGTTGCTTAGAAAAAAAGACTTTAGTAAAGTAATTTCCTCAATAATAACGTCTAGACATCAACCTGATTATGCTGTTTTGAGGAAAACCTTGATGAAAGGGGCAACAGTAAAAGTGCTGAGGCTGCTGCTTATTATTATGAGTAATAAAGCAGTAAAAATGCTGAATGGCAAATACTAATATACAACATAGTATATGTATGCCTGCAGCTGGTATAGTTGGCAACAAGCAGCTGGAAACTATCCATTTGGACTCTGAAGTAGGGAGTTTGAAAGTGTGGTTTGGAACAAAATACTCTAAATGTGTAATGTTTCTCAAGACTTCTGTAGCCAGAGCACTACTACAGCAAGGGGCTAACTAAACCAAAAGAAGCCTTTAAAAGCTGCCACCCCCACCAAGAAACGACAGCCAGTGGCAGTTGTTATCAAAATCACCTGATATCCTCAGGGACTCAGCTCTCCTAAATGAAGTTTGATGACTTGCTGCTCATACTCAGAACACATGGTAAGAGTTAGGGGCAGGTCAGATAAACATGTCTGACCCAGAACAGGAAAAACGTAATCTTAGATGTACAGGAAAATCCTCAGTTTGTGACACACAATACAGTTTCTATTCACATGCTGAGGGTAGTGGTCAAATTCCTCTGAGGGGGTCTAATAAACTAAGTTTCTTTCAGTGTTTCAGATCAAATTTAATATTGATTTACCTCTTTGATGCAGACAATACAAATACAGTGGAATACTTAAGGTATATTGAGATCTGCTTATATTGTTAAAAGGTTACCAGAATAATTAAATTTACAGTACTGCACAAAAATCTTGAGCAACCACTTATTTCTTTATATTTTGCTTCCAAGGAGCCAGACTTTCATAAGCAATAGTTCTCCACTCACAGTTCCTGTACCTGACCATTTTCTGAGGAATATGTTTTGTTTTGTTTTGTTTTTTTGTTTTTCAGGAAAGAGCTTGTACAACAATCTGTTTTTCAGTGTCGTGAGATCAGTGTTAATCCACTTAACACTGATCTCACAACACTGAATCATTCAAGTATAAAAAAAAAGACACTTAACTCAAAGGACAAACTAGTGTTCATCAGGCAACTTAGCAAATAGCCTCGGAGGCTCTGCCATGGTTTGGGGCTGCATTTAGGTCAGTGGTTTTGGAGATCTTGTCAAAATTTATGAAATTATGAACACAAAAAAAGTCCAGTCAGATTTTGATTCACCAAGTAATACCATCTGGTTTGGTAACAGCTTTATTTGCAGCATGACAATGATCCCAAACACACTGCCAATGCAGTAAAAGCATAGCTTGACAGAAAAACTCACAATGGAACACTGTCAGTCATGGAATGGCCTCCTCAGGACCCAGACTGCAACATTATTGAAGCAGTGTGGGATCATCTTGAGAACACAGTTTGATAGGTGATTCCCAAAGAGCCATTAGATGAAAAGTTGCCATATCTTGTGGTGTGCAATGGTTTCTTAAAAATTCTGGCCTATCCAGCAAAGACCTGACATGGGGTCTTATGGAGTATTGACTCCAAATCTGAAAATTTTGGTTCAAATATGAACATATATACCGAGCACATCAGAAGAGAGGTACAACAGTGAGTGTGAATAGTCATCTGTAAAATACAGTTGAGGTCTGTTGTGCTTAGGAATCTTGTTTAAATTTATGGAAACACTGGAAAGTGTCTGATTGGCATTGGCTTCATTTTCTTTTACCATGACAATAATCCCAAACACACTGCCAATGCAGGAAAAGTGTACCTGGACAGAAAAACACTGGATTGGCCTCCCCAGAGCCCAGACCTCAACATTTTTGAAGCAGTGTGGGATCATCTTGACAGAGAACGGAACAAAAGGCAGCCAACATCCTAAATAGAACTTTGGAAAGTCCTTCAAGAAGCCTGGAGAGCTATTCCTGAAGACTGCTCAAAGAAAGGAGAGTTCAGGCTGTTGTGACAAATGAAAGTAGTCGCACCAAACTATGACTTTCAAGCTTATTAGAATTGTGCAAGCTCTGTTTTTGCCTTATATGCTATATTTCTATGTATGTCTGCACATCTTTTAATAAACTGCTCCACATATTTCCCATTTTCCAAGCAAGAGACAAAGAAATGAGTGGTGGCTCAAGACTTTTGCACAACACTGTAGTCCAATTTACTTGCCATTGTGGATAGTGGAGACCAAAACTGAAAGCAAATGCACTTAGAGATTATGTCATTTGGATAGAGACTCCAAATGAATAATAATGTTCCGTATCTACAGGATGTGTAATTAGGGACACTAACGTGCTCACAACAATTTTATGAAGTGATAATATGTCAATATTATGTTTACAGCTTGTTAACTTACCTCAGAGTGGCCAAAAATATTGTCTTGCTGCTTTAATTAAATGTTGTCTATCTTGCCAGATGTAAATGTACTTAAAAAGGCCACGCAAGGCTTTACATCCTTGTAAAAAGTTAGTGATGTCATAATGGTAGGGCCATTGCTTTGCAGCTGTACCTGAGCAAGTTCGGTCAGTGGCAGCATACGAACACTGAAAGGCACACCGAGAACTATGTTTTGAAGTTTGTTCTGGTATATGGTTTTCCATCAATAAAGGCTGATGACTGTCTAATTCTTTTTCTCCAGAGAACTATAGTGTGTAGTGTAGTGCTAAAGCATTTCCTGAAAAGCTCCACAACTGACACGTCCCTTCAGTTCAGGAAGAAAAGCCAAAAGAGTTGAAAATGTGACTGACACAGCGGCCTGTGTGGGATTTCACTACGTATGTCTTAACCAGACAAGTGTTTAGGTAATCTGAATTAGAAGCAGCAAGGCTGAAGGTCAGGCTTTGAGTGCGCTCTGCACAGAGATGGTATGTGCTGGGGGGAGTCATGCATCATGAAGACCACCTTAGACATATACTAGCTATGTTTAAAGACCTCTAGACACATGATGAATCTCTTAACAAAATAATGCACTATTACCCCCACAAATAAGCCTAAACTTAATTTGAACGTATTTGATGGTATGGTACATGGTATGATGACAAGCACATGCTGAGCTCATGTTCAGATGTGTGAAAATTGAAATTAGTCTTTTAGGTATCACTACTTTTCAGTCAGATTTTAAATTTGCAGCCACAGAGCTGGACAAACCTTCATGTCATGGCACACCGTCTGGAAATCACTGCTTCCAACATCTGAGTGTGCATCTGTGTGTGTGGCCGACAGTGCTGATCTGCTGCATCTGAGGTCTCTCTGTCTGCTTCAGCATGCACAATTAGAATTTCCTCAGTTAAACAAAAGAGCTATAGTGAACAGAAATCACTGCCGGTCTCTTATGAGCAGACTTAATTACAGTGTGTCATAAAATACTTAGTCATGAGCTATGCAGTTTTGTGGTTTTAATATTGAAGTTGTTGCCATTTATTTTCAAGACTTCTCCTTTTTTTTTTTTAAAGAAAATGAATGCAATTACCTCAATTAAGAAGCTGCATTTAATTAAAAAAAAAAAGAGAGAGAGAGAATTTTAAAATCAGGCCAACCAGCTGTGAGTGTTTTGGCCTTTCTGCAGTGGCGACAAAGAAACATCACAAACAGCAATGTGTTCGCAGCCTCTGCCAGTTTTCACCCCTTTTACAAGAAGCATTTACAGCCTTAACAAAGGCAGCACTTCCCACGCCCTATCTAAGCTGCACCTTTGCCATTTTTATCCTTCTCACGAACCCTACCGCTTTCTAATAGGTTGTCAAGCCAAAATGGTGATGCATTGTAGTTTGAATGGACTGTGTCGTAAACAGTGTGGTTTTGTAAGATGTTGCTATGACCATAAAGCATCCATGAGACTCATGACGACATTTTTTTCCCATTTTTTTATATCTTTATAGGTGACGCTTATAGGAGGAACATTCATTAGAGCCTGATCCAGAAACACTTCTACCAGTTACTATTGATAATGAATTTTTGAGTCACAGGGTTTAGGAAAATGGGTACGTTCAAAGAGAACAGGTGCAGAGCAGAAAACTGATAATAGTACACAACTGTGACAACACTGGATCATTAATCAGACCAAAGTGCTTCAAGGGTGTAAAAGAAAGTTTTTAAAGTACACCCCTTGATTCAATAGCTTGCAAAACCACCTTTAGCAACAATAACTTGAAGTAATTGTTTCCTGTATCACTCAGTCTCTCATATCATTGTGGAGGAATTATGGCCCACTCCTCAATGTTTCTTCAGTTCATTTAGGTTTGAACAGTATTCTTAAGGTCCCACCATAGCATTTCCATCAGGCTGAGGTCTGATTGGGCTATTGCAACATTGATTATTTTCTTTTCCACCCATTCTGTTGTAGATTTGCTGGTGTGCTTAGGATCAGTGTCCCGTTGCAAATTCACCCGAAAGTTAACTTTGCTCGATGTCCACTCCTGGGTAGATTGTGGCATTATGTTAGCACATACCTGAACACTCCAGACCACAACAAACTGCCAAAGCTTCTGTTTTTAATGAGGTGGTCACACTTGGTGATGATCAGTTAATCAAGTGCATTTGATTAGCTGCTACTGGCTACTACTTACCTTCTAGTAGTCCTTTTTCACAGAACTTGTCCTATGACAACTTTCTCTTTCACATGACTGTATATGGACATAATATTTTCTCCCAGGCATATTATTTCTACAGGATTATTTGCATATATACCATTTGCATAGAAGTGTGGGTCAATGTTTGAAATACAAACCAGATTCTGAAAACAATAAATAAAATTTGCAATTAATCTAAAACACCCCTGGATTGCCTACATAAAGATGTATTCAGAAAAGATAACAGAGTTTTATTTCCATGAAGCAGAGACAGTAGAGAGACAGTAACATTATTTATTGAATTTAAGAAATCTGTTATGTTACCATCTGGTTTCAAAAAGTGCTGGTGCATGCACGGCTCCAAATTTGTTTTATATTGCACAGTGAAAATCAAAATGAAATTCCAAAAGAGTTTAGAAAGGTAAATGTGCTCCAGATGGAACTTGCTGTTGTTTATGCTGTGCAGACCATTGCTGAACACAGTTGAAAAACTGTAGGGGTCAAAAGTCAGTCTTGAAGACAGGGTCAGAGAAAACTACCTGTCTATATGGCAAGATCCAGTACGGGTACATGCAGCTCCTGTAAGTCATTCAAGTAATCATCATTAAAACATATGACATAATATTTATTTGAAATACACTCAAAAGTTTAGACAAACTCACATATGAATGGGTGAGTGTGTCCAAACTTTTGTGTCCAATCTTACTGTACTTGAAAAGCTGGTTGACACCATAAACTAAGCCACTTGTGTTCTAGCAAAGGGACAGTGAACA
This sequence comes from Pterophyllum scalare, assembly GCA_024447675.2. NCBI lineage: Eukaryota > Metazoa > Chordata > Actinopteri > Cichliformes > Cichlidae > Pterophyllum > Pterophyllum scalare. The sequence goes on from JAMQGT020003304.1 coordinate 113,122, forward strand.
TTTAGCTGCTTTTGCTGTTGTTTATATCCACAGCAGCATTTCTTCTTCCATCCACAGACATCATCTGTCTACAGGGTCATGGGTACATTTAAACATACAGGGGATTTCCATGTGCTGCGGGAGTCCTGGCTTCTTTGGCCACATGAATGGTCACACCAAAGTACCGCACATTCCCATAAATGACAGTGATACATTTACATAGACACTCATGCACACAGAATGCATTGAATTACAGTAACCCATACCCTCAGGCTGTATCCTCCTCTGTGTTATGTCTCCAGCACCAGTTATTCTGTCAGATGGATAACTGGTGGAAGGTTCAGAGCTGTCATCTGCCTCTGTAACAGGCTTCTCATCAGGCCGTGCGTCTGGGAGGGATTACACGCGTGTGTGTGGTGGTGTGTGCATCAGTTTTATCTCTGTATTTATTTGTGTGTGTGTAGGGCTGTCTGATCATTTTGATCTCATGAGTGCCATTAATACATTTCTGTGGTTTTGTGGCCCATAGCAATACGTAACTGAACGAAGTAGATGACATAAC
>JAMQGT020003306.1:0-10867 GCA_024447675.2 Pterophyllum scalare
TATCATCATGTAAGAGGCTGTACTTTTTTTATTTTTACTTGAATAAAGAAGTTGAATCGATGCTTCACCTCTTGGTGGATTATTGTTAACACAAATATAAGATAAGATAAAACTTTAATGATCCCACGACAGGGAAATTTGTGCATTACAGCAGCTCAGTACAGAGAAAAATGAAAGGAAGAACAAAACAAATGAAATAAAAATAGAATAGAAAACAACATCAGTATCAATACACATATACATATCCACACATATACACACACATCAAAACACACTATATACATTTGTAGCCGGTAAGGTACACAGCGCAAGTGTAATAAATAAAGTGGGCGAGAGTGTAATAAATAAATGTATATGTGCTGTAGGGATAAAGTGATGGCAGTGGAGGTAAAGTGTCCAAGTGACTCATGACATCATGATGACATCATGTACAGTCCAACAGCTGTTGGGATGATTGACCTGTGAAAGCGCTTCTTCCTGCAGCGAGGGTGTTTCAGTCTGACTGAAGGAGCTGCTCAGCACACCCATGGTCTCATGCAGAGGGTGATGGGGGTGTCCATGATGGATGTCAGCTTTGATCACATCCTCCTCTCACAGAGGACTCCCCAGCACAGAGCTCGACCTCTGCACCAGTTTTTCAATCCTGCTCCTGTCCCTTTCGGTGCATCCACCCCCTCAGCAGGCCACTGCATAGACAAGGGCAGATGCTCCCACTGAGTCATAGAAAGTCTTTAACAGAGTCCTGCAGACACCGAAGGACCTCAGCCTCCTCTTCTGTACCTTTACTAATGCCTGTACTTTTGACACCTCTGGAAATGGTGGATACCATTAAATAGCTCATTGTTTCATTGTTGCTCACAAACCCCATAAACAAAAAAAAAGAAAAAAATGTTGTTGTGGCCATTTCTATGAAAAACATTTCCATAAGAAAATGTTTTTTCCCATCTTGTTTACATGTTCAATCCATACAGCAGCTCTCTTTTACACAGTCACTTCTATAAACTTCTCAGATGAGACCTCAGATGCTCCATCCCTGAGCTACACCCCCACTCTCTCTAGTCTGTCAGTCTCTCTTATAGCATCACCTGTGGAATATGGATAGTAGACGTTGGTATAACATCTCAACACACCTGCAGCCAGCAGTTTCTATCAGAAGGGGAGACATTAAAGCCTGTTTGCTGCATGTCTTTCACCACATTACAGTCTGCTCCTAATTATGCGAGCCAGTAAAGGTAAAAATAAATAAACACCTCAAAGTTTGTTTTTCTAAGCTGGAAGAGAAATTTTATAAATTGGAAGGAGTTATTGCTGGTACATGTTTCTCCAAGCACACCATGCTGAAGGATGTCTCAAGTCCTTAAAGTCATCTGGAGGACAGAGGAGGAGGAGGCTGCAGGAGAAGATAATCCAGAGGGGGGTCCTTTGCTGAAGTATTTTACCTTCAGCATATAAAAGAATGGCACACAGTTAGAATATAGAAGCAGTTACTTTAATTTAATAGTTGTTTCATATGATCAAAATGTACTCCCCCTTTTTCTGTGTGTGATCTGTGTCAGCTTCTAAGTGAGGTGGTATTCGGATTTGAACCAGAGACCTCTCGGGGTGTAGTCAGATGCTCTGCCCCTAAGTAAAAGATCTCAGATTTTCTTCCACCTTTGGCTCCTTGATTTTTTTCTTAAATGAAATTCCAGTTTGTGTTTTATATTTGTAGAAAGGTCTCTTATTCTGAAAAAATCCGGCGGAAGTTTTACGCTCTCGGTGACGCTGTGAAGTAAACACGGAGCTTTGTTTCCGGTGATGGCCGCAGGTACGGTTGTCCTGATGTTTAAGCGCTTTGTGGATTAATTAATTTCCTGCTCTTTGTTTATTTCGTGTCAGTCATTTTGGAGCCAGGATCAGGTTTAATAATATTTGCATGAGTTTCAAAGCTGAACCTGCTAACGGCTAACAGCTAGTCCGAGACCTGAAATAATAGCACATTGATTGTTAAGCTAGTTACGTTTGAGTTGATTTGAGCATTTTTGCAGCAGTTTAGAGACTGTCCGTCCTTCCTGTGAGCATCGATGCTCAGTAATGTCTCCTGCAGAGACTCGGTGCTGCAGCTTCGAGGGTCGGCGACCCTCTCAATGAAAACGCGTTTTCCTGCTAAGTTTTCTGAACTATAAAAGGCTGCTTTCAAATGGACTGTGTCTTCATTTGAAATAGGTTACTCTCTGTTAAATCTCCAGTCTAACCAGTGAAGAGAGCACTGTTTGCCTGTTGTTTCCGTGGGCATGAAAGCTCGTTCACTCCCATGGAGTGGAAACTGTGAGCAGTTTTAATCTAGTGGACTGATTTAAAACCAGTCTGCTGACGGAGGAGTCTTTTCCTTTATTTTCAGCTTGTAGTATTTATTCATTTGCTTTTCATCATTTAAAAGAAGGAGTCCTGAAAACTGCTCACAGTGATCATATGAACCAGCGAAGAGCCCATTGGTTACATATTTTCAAGTGTCTTCGGTTTTGAGAGCGTAAAACAATAAAAATAGTAACAATAGTAAAAATCTCATTAAGAGGCAGAATTTGCAAAGTGCTTTGAGAACCGAGTAAAAGCAGAACACTGAATTAAAACTGAGCTGAGTTGGTTTGAGGAGGCCCTTAAGTAGCAGACGTCTAAAAACAGTTGAATTTCTGTGATTACTGAGACTTATTCATACATTTACCTGTCATTCATCACAGGATCTCACAGTTACTTTGAAGGTAATTAGTAACATGTAACAAGAAGATGTGCACACGTAACAAAGGATGTTGTCCATCCAGCAGATTCTTGGCTAGTTGAGTAAATTTTCCCCTTGTGCAGTGACATTGTGTGATTGTAGATGTCTGCATGTTGTCTGGGCTGTGTGCAGTTCCCGAAATGTTTTTGTGTTGGTTAATTATTTTACTCTCAGCTTCTCTGCTTGTTGACATCTCTTTCTTGTCCTTTCTTTCTGTCTTAACTGTGTTGAAGATTAATTCCCAAACCCCAAAGGTACATGACAGTTTTATGTTCAAAACCACAGAAAAGTAATGAAGTTTTGTTTTTATGATTCTGTTCAAGGAAGAAAGAGACTCCAATCAGTGAGCTTTGATGGTTATGGAGAAAGATGGATAACCCAACAGTAAATAAGAGCCACCTTACCTGTCCCTCGTGGTTGCCCCAGAATGGCTGGTCAGCAGCTTCGTCTGAAGGACCACTCATCAACCCGCTCTCCACGTCTTACGACCACATTCAGGCGCCCAATCAGAGTTGTACGAGCAACTTGAGCTCCTTATCTTCCAGAAACAACCCTCACGCTGCCATGTACAAAGGCTCTCACATTGGCAGCATTCCATCATCCGGCTCGCTCTTTGCCACAGACATCCCAAATCTGTCCCAGGCCATTTCCTTTGGTCAGCAAAGCCATCACCCTTCATCGGTTATGGTAACAGCGAATCAGGGAAAAAACATCACCGCATCATCTCTGCGCCAGTCAAACCAAGGACTGCAGGCTTGTAGGCCGCAGCATTTATCTGTCCTCTCACCCCACGACCCCTTCAAGGCATTTCAAAATCCGATATCCAGTCAGGGCTTGAGTGGGATTCAGGATCTACGCCCCAGCCTGCCGTCATGCAGACAGCATCAAGCTGCTTTTGAAGGAGACAACATGGAGTCAGCTCATGTTGGAGGAAACACTCAAAGCTACGTGTCATCCACCTCTCAGGAGCAGCCTCAGTGGGCTCCTCCGACACAGTGTAGAGGTAAGCTGTAGCTGCAACACCTGCAGGGTTCGCTCGTGTTCTTCATCTCATTAATGCAGGTAGACATGCAGGGCTGATGTAAACAAACCGATGCCTACACGAGACGATCCAAACTGCTGAGCGTTTGGTACTTCAGCTGGTGTGTTCGAAACTTCGGTGCCTCAAAGGCTAAACTGGGCAAAGCTGTGAGAACAACCAGATTTTTTTGAATTTGGTCAATTTGAGTGCAGTTTTTTTTTTTTTAACTTACGATCACATACAGATTTGCACATATACACTGAGGAGAATATTTGGTGTTTAGAGAAGTATGAAAATGGGATATCAAGATTAAACTTTAAGAGTTCAGTTGTGATTAAATACCTGGTTAATATTTAGGTTTCAGATGTTTATGAACTCGGTTTGCTTCCATATAAGGATCTTTAAATGGAGCCAGGCTGTATGAGTGAAATAATGCTGAATGAATGAAAAGCTACTCTGAGCTGCTCCTTGATGCAGAAGTGGTCACCACAGCAGGTCACCACTGCTAATATTTTTTTAGCAAGCATAAATGCTTTAAAGTCTTTTTGTCATACAGTCAAATGTATCTGTTGTGCACTCTCACCTGAAACATGTGAACTTAAAAGCTGCACGTTGTTTCGCCTGTTTGAAGGTGTGGTTGTTTAACACTTTGTGTTCTTGTGTTTAACGTCACTCTTTCCACCAGGAGCTGTAAACGACTCTGCTGCAGCTGTTCACGCCAACAAAGATGCAAATAAATCGGCTTTGGTGAGAAAAATTACAACAAAAACAAAAACCTTTTTGCTCGTTGACCTTTTTGTGCCACTTTGAACTTTAGCATCTGTGATGTGAGTCTTGTCTTTGAATTAAAGAGCTCATTACTTTTCTGTTTTATCTTAAAATGTTTTATGTCTGCTTTCAGGCCAGTCATGAGAAACGGCGTTCAGATGTTTTACAGCAGCGTGCTCAGTTACTGAAACAGCTGGCAGAGATGGATAAACTTGTAAGTGATTTAAAGCAGATTTTATTGATTGAAGAAGGTCGTTGTTACTTTGAAACAGTTTCCAGCAAACAGTTGAAACCCTGGTGTCACATCTCTGATCTAAACCGTCCACATTACAACAGAAACATGTGACGGACGTTTACATTGTTTCCATGTAGCGCAGAGATGCAGTCAGACTATCTTACAGGTGGTGGGCGGGTGTTACTCAGTACGACTTTAACATAGTTGCTGCCTGTTTTCTTCACTTTCCTCCTTTTAAGCTGGAAGCTTTGCCACCTGATAACGGCAGTGATGGGCAGCCATCCGTGGATGATCCAGCCCACTGTGATCAGACTGCAGAGAGGTCAAAGGTGACCGCACAGTAAATTATTACCTGCACATTGATGCTTTTGCAGGTGTTTGATATGCTGTGTGTCACGGTTCAACACCGTGAATGCATCTTTATCTCTTATTGTTTCTTTTTCAGTCCCATCATGCAGCAGCTTGTTCTTCACCTTCATACGATGACGAGCACAGCGACACCTGTGAGACACCAGAAGATCCAACATCACCTGCAGAATCAGTGGTATTTACCTGCACATTATCGTTAATGATTATACATGACCCCTAACCACATCTTAGTCACATGAAAACACTGGCAGTGGTGGTAATGAAGCCTTCTCTATCACACAGTAGAACATTTCTGTTGTGGTGGCAAACAAACCACCACCCTTAAAAACACCAAATCAAAAACCTCTTTAATTGTTGGTGATCCAGGCCTCCAGAGTTCAGACGCTGGTGCACTGAATGCCAACACATCAGTAAAGTTTCATTTCTGCATTAAACTGAAAGCCCTAAACTTTATCTCACATGCACCTTCCCAGAAATGCTGCTACACATTTACAGCAACACGTACTACAAGAACTTATTAGCAGTCTGCGGTAGGCGACATGTTTCAGTCAGAGGTTGTTGGTGACATTTAATAAAACAAAATCTTTTTACGTCTTTCAGAAAAAGGACACAGCTTCAGACACGTCAGGGGAGGATGATGATCGAGATTACTTACCTGGCAGTGGCGAAGAGTCCAAAGAAGCGTCTTCAGATGAATCTAGTCACAGCAATCCGGCGTCGCCCGCGAGCGAGGAACCCGCTGCAGGGGAGCAAAAATCACAGTCAGGAAGTTCTTCGGCTAAAAGTGTTGCTCCTGTAAATAAGACGCCTCTGATTAGTCAGGCAGCGGCATCAGAAACTCCAGTGTTACCAGCTACAAGACAAACCAATTCAAAGTATCGCGTCTACGACAAAAGGAATTACTGCCTGTTTTGCTCCAAGTGTGTCTTAAAACTGTCGCGGCATCTCGAGTTGATTCACAGTGACAGACCGGAGGTTGCTGCTGCATTTCAGTATCCCAAACACTCCAAGGAAAGACAGAATATATGGAAAAAATTAACAAATCAAGGAAACTTTGAACATAATAAAAAAGTTCTGAAAACGGGAGAGGGGACTCTTGTTGTACGACAGAGACCGAAAGTGGCCGGACGGGCCAAAGACTTTCTTCCCTGTCTCCACTGTCATGGTCTTTTTGTGAAGAGAAACCTGTTCAAACACATGAAGTCCTGCCCGGAGAACAGAGAGAACAAAAAGCACTCCGAGTATGGAAGAAAGCGGATCGCGTCGATGTGTGTGCTGGCGTCTGTGGACTGTGAAAGCCGCGGCATCAGCGATGTTTCCAGGAGCATTCTGAGCGACATGATCTACGACGACGTGACGCGAGCTGTCATGGATGACCGGATCATCTTGCAGTTTGGGGAATACATGCAGAATTATTACGGCCACGATGCGAAGAAGCAACCGTACATAAGACAAAACCTTCGTCAGATAGCGAGACTTGTGCTCGAGGCTCAGAAAACAACCCCAATGCAAAAGCTGGAGGACTTCTTTCATCCCAAAAACTTCCGACACGTGCTGTCTGCAGTGAACGTCCTGGGAGGCTATGATTCAGAAACCAAAAGATACGCCTGTCCTTCGGTTGCGATCAAGCTCGGTCACAGCCTGCAGAAGACCTGCAGTATTGTGGAGAATAATGCCGTACAGTCTGGTGATACGAAACAGGCGGAGTCTGCTAGAAACTTCCTCTCTGTGTACCAGAAGAAGTGGACTAAACATGTTTCTTCACCCGCTTTAAAAAGTCTCCGAGAAACGAAATCAAAAAACGCAAAGCAGGTGCCCATTCCTCAAGACGTAAAGCGCTTGTATTTCCACTTGGAGAAGGTTCATCTTACGGCTGAGAAGAATCTGAGAGACGGCGTTTCTACGGAAAACTACATCGCTCTGGCCCGCGTGATGCTTGCCCGGACAATCCTCTTCAACAGGAGGAAGCCTCGAGAGGTGTCAACGATCCAGCTGACGGATTTCACGTCACGAATAACGTCAGACGCGCCCGATGACCTGGACCCGTCTGTCACAGAGTTGGAGAAAGTGATGTGTAGGTTCTTCGCCAGAGTTGAGGTACGAGGGGACGGTGGGAGGAAGGTCCCAGTCTTCCTGAAGCCCTCGTTTGTGTCGGCTCTGGAGCTTCTTGCCGAGTCGCGTGAGGCGTGCGGGATCCCCGGTCAGAATCCCTTCCTCTTCGGCCGACCGCACGCTCTGTCGACCTATAAGGGGTCGCAGTGCATCCAAGGATTCATCAAAGAATGTGGAGCTCAGATCTCTGAAGCGCTGACATCAAAAAACATCCGTAAGCATTTTGCAAAGATGCTGCTGTTGATGAACCTGGATGAAGATGAAGCCACCCACATCTTTGGGCCCAATAACAAAATCCAGATCCTGCGGCAGTGCAACGACTCCACGCTGGATGATATTGAAATGGAGTCTGAAGGTAATGATGTGGGTAAGAACTAGGCCCACGCCGGCTTTTATTATTTAATCTGAACACAGCTCAGAAACAGCTTCACTTCCAAAAGGCTGAAGTCTTTGTTCTGTGAAGCTCAGGAATAAATGAGCTCGGACGTACGGATTATAGATTTCCAGCTGAGTCCCGTAACGTAAAGTCAGCTTTACTGCCATACTCTGTATTTCCACTAGAAACATGGAACGCACCTGTTACGCCCGTAGGAAAGTTATACGTTTGTACCTGGTTAAAAGTTCAAAAATGATCTGTATAAATAGAAGTGGACTTATGGAGCTGGAGTCACTCAGATTATTCACACAGAGAAAAACAAGCAGCTGTAATTTATTTGAAGAAGTGTGTGAACCTCGATTTCTGAGAGAAAATGTTTCTATCTTTGTTCCAGCTGAGACGCTGGATCACAGTGAGGGTGGACCAGCAGCTTTTTACCATCAGGCACCCGGAGGACGCTCCAAAAAGTCCGCCAGAGGTGACAACGGCGACCTTTCCTTCATTTTTGAGTGAAAAATTCGATAAAAACTAAAAAGGAAGAAAAAAGAGAGCTGGTCAGAAAAAAGTAAATGATGCCAAAGATTTTTTTAAGCTGTTTGAATGTTTGAGTCTCTGGGGGTCCACTCGGGTCAAAGTCATCGTACGGTGGGCGCAGGGGTCTGTGTGGACGAAGACGTGCTGTGTGCATATCTGTAGGTTTTAGTTGGAGACTCTGCTGAAGAAAGGTGAGCTTCACAGGGTGTGACCCCTGAGACTAACTCGGCTCTGTTTCTGGGACAGGAAACCTGAGTTTCCCTCATTTCTGGGGTAATTGAGTCTTTGCTACACCATCGATTTCAGCTTCATTTATTTCTCTTATTCCACCCTCACAGATTCCCACCATAAAACCAAGCACACGTGGGGGGAGGCAGAGGTCCGCGCCGTGGAGACACACCTGATGAGTTTGATTCAGGAGCACAAGGTGCCCCAGAAGGACGACTGCATCAAGTGTCTCGAGGCCGAGCCAGAAGCTCTGAGGAACCGCTCGTGGAAAGGTGTAAAGAACTACGTCAGGAACAGGATCACCACCCTGCAGAGACAAAGTGACTGTTCCCGGGATTCACCGAGCAGCAGCAAAAGGCCCAGACAAGCGGACCCTCAGCAGAGTACGGCACATTACCCACAGCTGTAGATGTGAAGTGTCCTTAAAAGCCTTTTCCTTCTACACCCCCTCTTCCTCTGCTCATTCTTCACCCTCCTCCCTCACTCTCTTTATACTTTGTGTTGAGCTCTTTATCAGGAGAAAAACCAGAGTTGCTGTAAAATCTGAGATGTGCAGGAAGGAGAAGACTTGATTTATTTTAATTTGTGTTCAATACAGAAAGACAGCCTACGAGTGGACAGGCTGGCCCACGGCGTCACGATAAAGTCTCTGGTGCCGGCGGTGGGTCAGCATCTTCTTATCATCAACAAGCACGTGGAGGAGCAACGAGCTCCAGCAAGGCTAAACGTCCCAAACCTGCCAGAGCAAGTGGACGAGGTAATAACGGTCATCTTTATTTTTCCTGAGTAATATCTTTATTGACAAAGGTTTACAGTACTAAACTGAAAGTGAGACAATTACAGAACATCAAACATTAAAGAAGCAGTTCTGTCATAGGGCGAGAGGCGGGGTTCACCTGGACAGGTGGGCACCCTGTCGCAGGGCAGAGACAGACACACACTCACACCTTTGGGTAATTTAGAGTGACCAGTCAACCTAACCCCACTATCTGCAGTTTAACTTTACCGCTTTTTAACCTGGGGCCTGATCCAGATGTGCTTCAGATGTGTTCGATAAAAGCTGCAAATGAATCCTACAGATGGGGGTCCTGCCTGCTAATATGAGGCAGTATTAGTGGGCAGGCGCCATAAGCTGAGCTGCTGCAGACTTTATCAGTTAATAATGCCTTAGACTTATAAAGCGCTTTTCACGGTACTCAAAGCGCTTTACAGTTCTGTGCACCATTCATTCACACCTCAATCATCCTTGGTGGTGGTACGCTACTAATGTAGCTACAGCTGCCCTGGGGCAGTCTGACGTCAATTAGACAATGTGGGCTAAGTGTCTTGCGCAGGGACACAATGACAGCGCACGCTCAGACGGGGACTCGAACCCGCGACCGAGGTCAGCACCTACCCACTGTTCCACTGCCACCCCAAGGTGGTGGAGGTGAGAGCGACTTTTGATTTATACTAGAAAGAAGAGAACTGTAGTAATTCAGCCTAAAGAGAGGAAACAGCAGTGAGGCTTTTAGGGCCACCCAGGAAATGTCTGTGTTCTCTGCATAATGCATGTGACAGATAAACATTATAATAGTGGAAAGAGACTTTGTGGCTTTTAATTTAATTTGGCCAAGGGGAAGCATATCAGTGGAGAATATGACAGAATCTAAAGCTGAAGCTTTCCTGTGGTGACCAAAGAGGTTCTTTCTAAAAGTTTAAAGAATAAAACCAACCAGGGTCGTCAGCAGAGCAACTTTGACTGGGGGGGGTGTTTGGCCCAACTCACTGCTGTTTCATTATAAATCAAAGAGTTCATTCTTAATGCCACTCATGTGCAGCTGTCACTCACTGTGTGAAATGCACAGTGAGAGCTGATTACATTTAAGAGTATGAGAGGTATCCTGTCACACACACGTGCACTCAGAGAGAAGTGCAGCTACAGTTCACTCAGAGCAGAATATCCTCCACACGTTTCCATTTGTTTTACAGTTTTGACTGATGTTGTGTTTTTAAAAGTAGCTGCAGTTCCAACGTTTCCCAAAACCTGCCCTTCATCGGCCCATCTGATCCAGGATCAGTGTCTTCCACCTTTGCTGCAGAAATTAAATTATTGCATTTTGTTTCTGATTCTGAGCATAGAGGTAAAAGCTCTCATTCATCATTCACATTCATCTGTTTGTCCACCCTCACAGATTCCCACCATAAAACCAAGCACACGTGGGGCGAGGCAGAGGTCCGCGCCGTGGAGAGACACCTGATGAGTTTGATTCGGGAGCACAAGGTGCCCCAGAAGGACGACTGCATCAAGTGTCTCGAGGCCGAGCCAGAAGCTCTGAGGAACCGCTCGTGGAAAGGTGTAAAGGACTACGTCAGGAACAGGATCACCACCCTGCAGAGACAAAGTGGATTCTCCTGGGATTCATCGACAAGCAGGAAAAGGCCGAGAACGAGCGGACCCCCGGCAGAGTACTGCACATTACCCACAGC
>JAMQGT020003307.1:0-52772 GCA_024447675.2 Pterophyllum scalare
TCCAATCAGGCTGTGAGCTTCTGTCTTGTGAGCCTTTGTCATGGAGTTATTTGTGAACCCTGAACTTTAGTGGACTGAGGGAGATAAACAAAGGCTATAACTTGATTTTGGTGACACCACAAGCATTATTTTCATTGAAAAGCATACTCAGTGTTCAGTCCAATTCACTGTAACAAAAAGTCTGTCACACCATCATCCTCTTCTGTGCAGTGGCTTCCCAGCTAGCATTGAACATCCAGATATACCATGAACACTGCCATAAACGTTCAGTGAATGTTTGCAGACAACGTTCACATGCATTAATAAAATTAAAGACTACCAAGGCAAAAGTAATAAGAAAACTTTTATTTTGCTATACATGGATGCACATAAGAGATATCAGCAAAACCTTCATGAGAAAAATGTAAAAATATTAATGCGACAGGTTTTGGAATAAGACTTTTACAATAAAACCAATTCACAGAAAATCTTTAATATTTGAAAATTATGCCAGACAAAAAGCATGAAGTCATTTACAAAGTCTTGATATTTTACAAGACTTAAATGCAGACTCCCCTCATTTCTAGGGGCACTGCCCCATACTAAATCTAGATCTCAACCACTGTGCAGAGTGGCAGTACAACAGTCACCTTCTCAGTGTTCCTGCTTAAACGGACAGTGGATGTGTGTACAACACATCTTCCAGCTCATTGACTGTTGACTTTTCTCTGTATTATTGTAGGGTCTTTACCCACAATACAAAGTGCCCTGAGGCAACTGTTTGTTGTGATTTGGCGCTATATAAATAAAACTGAATTGAATTGAATTCTGTGTGGCAGCTTCCTCGTCTGTGATTGGACAGTAAAAATCACATGTGGGATCACGCTAAAGACGCGAGACCACCAGAAATAAATATCGTCGCTTTGTTCCGTCTCCTCATTTTTCTTTCTGTCTACGCTGCTTCCTGGTATGACGATGGAGGACGTCGTCTATTTTTCAACACTCCAGAAGCTCCTCGTGAAAGCGGGCCTCTCTACCGGCCAGCTTCAACCAGTCCCGCTGCAGACGAGAAGACACTGCTGGCTGCAATGAGCGGGTCATCGCATTAGTTATTCAAGTTTCTGCTAGCGCAGCTGAAAGACAAGATGGCGTCTATTGTGTAGAGACTCGACGCTCTGGAGTCCAACAATGATTCACCGACAGACGGACTCAAGAGGAAAAGACGGCAGCAAAATCCAAAAACTGCGGTAAGACTTGGTCGTTTCTACAACAGACAACACTAAGAGTCGCGGAATGGTCACAGTTAGTTGACAGACGTATTGTGATTTGGTTTCTTATTTTTTATTTGGTTTCATCTTATCTATATAGGAAGCAGATCCTCTGCAAAGGTAAGAATCAAAAACAAAGTACGCAGTACTCAATGTGTGGAGGAGAGAATAACTTAAAATGTTTTTATTGTTATTTATTTACACGCTTATTTCCACAGACTGTGTTCACCTCACAGCACGAGTGTCAGTATTGGCTGCAACTCAGCAGGCAAGCCTGTTTTTCCAAGGCGTGGACAGTGATACATAATTGTGTATAAGTATCTATTGGTCTGTGTGTGTGTGTGTGTGTGTGTTTTATGCCTGAATATTGTTTATGTATGCATTGTGTTTACGCTCTTTATTTACAATGTACAAAAATGTTTTCCAGCTTCTTGCAAAACCTACGAGACGGTCCTCCGTACCTTCCGATACAGTCAACCTCACCTTCCGGCAGCCATTAAAAATTCTCCCTGGTGTCGTGCAAGAAGGAAGCAGGTAAGACGTGTTGGATCATATTGTTGGTCTGCTGTATTTGTGTAGTTACCTTGGAAATGCGGTTTTATTTTGGGAAAATGTTTTTTTAACTTTATAAAAAATCTGGCTGCTTTTGAACAACCCGAAATCTCTATAAAAAGGTGATGCAGTGAAGGAGAAAATAATTAACATTAAATGTTTATAGTTTTAGCAGCTGTAACTTTTTGGGACCTAAAGATAAAAAGTGTATAATCAGTTTAAAGGTGCCTCAAGGGTTAATGACCAAAATCACTGAAGTACTTTTATCAATGTTACATTTTTTCAAAGTACTTATTCATTTGTGTTTTATTCACAGGATGCACAGGAGTTGGTACTTAGTCACATAACCATTGTTTCATGATTTTTTACAGTATTTCATATAGTTTCATAATGACTTAATGTGTGCTCTGTGTCAACAGCTGCTGGAGGCGAGGGCGAGTGTCCTGGCAGTGGAGGAGGTTGCCTTCTGGGACGGTGTCACCATTGACCTCATGTTGGATGAGGAGGATGGCGTCTCAGAGGGCGTATCGGGCTGGATTAAGACCCCCAAGCCTCCTCAGCCAGGAGCTCAGTGACCTCTGCACCAAACTGCAAGCACAGACTAGAAGCTCAGCCTCAATACAACGCCATGCACCATAAGAGTTTGTATGCTGGACCATAGCTCTGAGAGAACACCACCACACCATGGCCCAGAAGTAGCAAAGCATTATGTCATAATGTTTTTGTTTTCTTTTTATATATAAATAATATATGATGTGTGTGTGTATGTGTGCATATTGCTTTATAAATAATATAAAAAATTCAAACTTGTGCCTCACAATTTGTTTCTCATAATTGAATTCCCTTTAGCTGAGGTTATTAGCATGGCATGAATACAGCATCACATACAAGGTATAACTCAGAAATAGTAATAATTTATTAATAATTTTTATTACTGGGTTATTATTTATAAGGGAGGGGCTTACCCAGGCCTGTTTTTATAAAGGCCAATGGGGAAATTACCAACCAATCACATGTGAGTGATGAATTGTGATGTCATTTTTTTCAACCAATGACTGAGAATGTTGGTCTGTGACCGCTGCTTCAGCTTGCAGCGATGCTATTCATATGTAAAGTAGAGTCGTTAACGCCTCCCAGCCGGCCGGCTCCCCCGCACCTTTACCCCCCCGCTGCTTCTAGTGGTACGTAAACGACCGTGTCCGACTCAGGCGAACGCAAATGCGCTGCGCCAGTAAGCTGTCGAAAGCTGTCATGTACTAGCGACGCCCGCGTCAGTATACGGGGTCGAAAATCATTCTTTTCGTGCAGTGGTAGTTTTAAATTCTTGAAAAAAACATATACACTCCTGATCAAAATCTTAAGACCAGTTAAAAAATTGCAAGAATTAGTAGAGTAGAGCTTCACAATGCTAAAAGAAGAAATCGGCGCAAGAGACAAAAACTTGAGCGGGGAATTTATTGAAAACTGCATTTATACTCGAACATGATTTTTTCAGCTGATGAAAAAGTTTAAGACCAAAACAGAAATCAGGAGTGTCACAAAAAGAACTCAGTAATGAGTAGCTCCACCATTCTTGTTGATCACTTCAAACAATCATTTAGGCATGCTTGATGCCAGTGTTTCCAGGAGGCTAGTGGGAACTTTGCTCCAAGTGTTGAAGATGGCTTCACGAAGGGCATCCACTGTCTGGAACTGATGTCCATTTTTGTAAACTTCTCTTTGCCATCCATCCCCAAATGTTCTCATTTAACACACCTGGATGACCACCTCCATGCATTCTGTCCGTGGCAGCTTCGAATCCTCCTCATCTAATCCTAAATGTGCCAGATGAGGTTTTCCAGAAACACCTAAATAAGAGGAAACCTCAGCCTTGTGTTACATCAAGGACAGGCACTGAAAAAAAAAATACTGATACAGTACATAGGACTACTGAGATATACATTTGGACAACCCTTAAAGTCTTTCCAACACAGACTTTCCCTGGATGGGCCACCCAGATAGATCAGCAGCCATCAGCATAGGAGGAGACACAAATCCCTTTGGAGTTGCGTCAGGAAAGGTGTCCGGCACCTGTGGCGATCCACTGTGAATGAGGGAGCAGCCAAAAGTAGCTTTTAGCAGCATAGCTGGAGACTAACTTCAGTTTGTTTTTATGATTTTCAGCCCCACTGTGGGTAATCCACTTGCACTTACTTGTCAACCACCAACCTTGTCCCATCTTCTACTTCTGCTCTCAGGCTGCTGTTGTGGAGGTCGTTGCTATTATTCCGCTGACTCTGCTGTGACTCTGCAGCTCTGCGAATGTACTCACAGCTTTATAGAGCAGCTCTGAGCTGGAGGTCGGCTCAACTACAGCACCGAGTCTATATTTGAAACAAGTGTTAGTCGTCATCATCGCTTATAGTGATGAAGCTTAGGCATAAGTTCAATAAGGAAGAGCTGAAATCACTCATCCTCATTCTTTTGGCCACCTCTCTATATGGCATCACCTCCACCTTCCCATGCTGTCCAACTCAATGCGGCCCACATCTCTTCTAGTCCAATCATCTGTCTGCCTGCCTTCCTTGAGCCAATCAGGCTCCGCTCATTGTCCTTTAAATATCACTTATCTTATCTGTCAGATCCGTTTGTGCAACCCAGCTCCTCCCCTTCACCACCCTAAAGCTCCTTCCAAGCCTCCATCTTAGTCTCCAGCGTCCTGCCCAATTCCTATCTCTACTGGGATTCCCTTCAGCTTCGAGGGGCCATCAGAGTCTACTCGCCAAATCAGCTACTTGTGTTTTCAATAAATCTTGTTCAGTTTCTCCTAATGATCTGTCCGTATTGAAACGCTGTTGCTGCCGTCGTCATCATCACTTTCATTTCTGTCAGCCAAAATAATTGTTGCTGTTATTTATTTATTTTTAAAAAGTGGCTCTTTGGTATTTGAGCCTTCTTACTGACCTGTCGAGAGGTGTCTTAAGGAGACGTTTGATCAGATCTTTCCCTATAAAAACATGCTTCCATGGCTCGCAGTCAGTATTTGTTGAATGAGGATGTCATACCTGCCCCCACATAGAAGAGCCTCGCAATTTAGTTTTTAATCACACTGAACTCTAATGATACGCCTGCGATTCACCATAGCACAGATGTGCAAAATCAGCTGTCACCTCACCTTAGGAGAGCAAAGACACAGACCTCCACAAACTTTTCTCTCATCTCTTATTGCCCGCATAACTTTATGGTGCCTTTTTGCTTGACTCCTGGTCTTGCATTATTTTATTTTATTTTATTTTTTTTTTGAATATTCAATCCAAAGTACTGGCCTGTCGCTGTTAGTCTGTGACAATCCAAATGAAAAACCAAGCAATTAAATGTAGTTATTTGCAAAATGTATTAAGTTTGATTTTTATTCTGTCAGTTGGGTGAAGTACGTATGTGTGTGTGTGTGTGTGTGTGTGTGTGAGCAGCCTGTAGCCGTGAGGCAGCAGCTGACGATAATCTCTCGGAGGGGTCGATGTTGTGGTTGTCACGGCGATCTTCCCGGGGCTGATGCTGGCTGACGGCTGGTGTCACCATTGCTTTCCATCACCGGCCCTCTGACGGCCCTCATTTCAGAGTGTGTGTGTCTGAGTGTGTGTCTACATGTGTCGGAGTGGTTTCCAATTGATGTATAACCGCGCTTGGGCCTGCGTGCGGGTTTGATCTCCCGTTTCGCTCGGTAGCACAAATTTGAAATTAAAGACACAATGTTGTTTTTTTTTGTTTTTTTAACTTACAGGATATTGTCATTTTCTTTTTCCCCTTTAGCTGGAGGGGAATTTATCTGCGATCAATAAACATGTGTGTTTTTAATTATTCTTCAAAGCATGAAGCGCAGTAGCACGCCGCACACCCCGGCCATCCGCTTCACTTCAGAGTTCACCCACCGAATGACTCCATGAGCTCGTATTTATTTCTGTTCGGTGTAAAATAGCAGCTTGTCCGGCCTCAACAGTGAATGAATGAATAATAAACAAGTTCAGGAGTGCAATTTATTTTCTGTGATGAGTTTTCTGATTAAATTAGACAAGTTTGTTTCGCTCTCAGCGGGTTCATCTGCTTGCTTGCGTGTGTGAACGTTTCTATGTGTGTGCTTGACTCCCTGCCTGCCGATTTGACTTGCCTGCAGATGGCAATGTGTTACATTTCTATAACAGTCTCTCTCTCCCTGTGTGAAGCACAAGTGCTGCTGTTTCTCCTCCTGCAGCTCAGGCTGGTATGCAACTCCGCTTAAAGTCGTCACTGTTGAATGGACCGAGGGAGGAAAAAATGAATACGTACTTTGCATTTCAATGACCCGACTTTTTCCTCATTCTGCAACTTCATTTTAATCCCTTTGAATCATTCCAGGCAAGACGGAATGAAACTGAAAGTGAAAGAATATCTGTAGCCTGTGACATATTGTGATAGGGCCTTGTTAAAAGTGACATGCCATAATGTGAGGTAAAAAAAAAAGAAGCTCAATAAACATTGCTGTCATCTTCTGAGTCTGGCGTTCTCTCTCTCTCTCTCTATCCTTAATTCATCCCGAGTTGCATCTCAAAGCTGAAAATTTGAGCGTAATTTTGAAGCTATGAGTGTTATAAAGGTTGTCAGTGTCTACGATGATCTGCCATCTCTCCGCCAAGCTCACGCAACGCTGCATTTTCTCTGCAAAGAGGGAGGGAAAAGCTGATGGAGAGACAGAGACAGGGACCATATGGAGTTTTAGTTTTAGATTTTTCTCACAAATGCTTTTCTCAAACTGACTCATGTTGTTTTTATTACTCCTGACAGTAGCAAACAGCTGGTGTGTGTGTGTGGGGGGGGGGTAGTCTGGATTTCTGTCTGCTGTGTGTGTGTGTGTGTGTGTGTGTGTGTGTGAGACTTTACGTACACAGACATGGACATTATGTTTTCATACCTGTGTGTGTGTGTGTGTGTGTGTGTCTAATCAAAATGCAGTCCACCGCTCTGTTTACGGCCTATGCAGCGTGAGAAGTGTATGTAAGAGCCGATGCTACAGACACAGCAGCCATGTCCAATTGAAATAGATTGGAGCCATGGAGGCAGGGTAATTCTGGGTGTGTATGCAGTGCTGCTGTAATCTTCGTACTCCACCACGCCTCGTCTGGTCGCTTTCTCTTACTTTTTGTACATAATGAGATCAATACGTTTGTGGGCTCCTGCAGAAAAAAGAAATCCAAAATGAAAGAATGAAAAATTGTCTTCAGTCTGGGGGGAGGGGGGGGGGTTACAGGTTTTGTCCTCCTCTGTCTAAGCAGTGAATCAAGTTCATCTGTTATCAGTTATTTTGGTGTCAGCAGGTATTATTGCATATGAACTAGACTTCTGTATTCTTTAGCAGCGCTCGTGGCCCTGTGAAGCTGTTATCTTGCTTTCTTTTTCCTTTGGAGACAGAATCACTTGCTGGTTCCCAGACTTAAGCTCAGTATACACAGTTCACTTTTGGCCTGCCCCCCGTGAAAGATGACCAGCTTTAAGGAATGATGTCTGACCTTGGCCATGGCTCCAGAAACACCGTTCTTACAGCACACAATGACTGACTGACACTATTACAAATTTAGGATGATCACCTTACAGTGTGACTTATTCTCCAACCTGCATCTAATCAGTGAATCAGAAATGTTGCAGTGGCATCAGCGCTGGTGGAAAACACACACACACACACACACACACACATGCACAACAAACTCAAATAGCAGAGATAGAAGTAAGTTGTGCAAAACAAATAGAACAGATGTGATATAGCTTCTGTAATGGCATGAATGAGTGGATGAGCGCTTGCTTGCCTTGAAAGGATTTTGTTATCATGTATCATTGGGCCAAGGCATCTACTCGACCGAAGGTTCCACAGCTGCTTTAGGCAGGACGCAGTTTGCTGATGTGCGTGTCGATAAAACTGTAAGGACACATCTGGGATAAGTTCAACAGCTGCACCATATGTGCACATAGTGATTGGTCAACTTAAGTCACTTGTGGTATTTCTTACGACTTTCTAATCCTAGGGGAGAGGGCTGACACAGTGGAGAACGGAAGGCGGCGAATAAACCTTCCTTAATCATGAAATCATAGCAAACACAAGCTGATACAGCCATTACCAGATTCCCATTCATCCATCTAGTAATGTTCTTGTGACACTGACCAGTGAGTGAGGTTGTTGATGATGCTGTTAATCACCTACTTAAACTTTAATTCCAGCTTTGCTCTTCGAAATCTGGACCCTTTGACTTGAACCCAGTTATACAGATCTATGTGGATACATCTTAAAACACTTTTGTGCACTGGTGTCTGTCTGCTGAGTTCCTGCTTTTTTATTTATTTTTTTGCTCTAGTTGAATGTCGAAGTACCCAGACTCAGATGTGTACCTGATGGTATTTTTGAGTTTTTTTATCTTTCTCACTGACTGACAGGCTGAAGCTTTCCGTCTCCCTTTGCTCCATCCTTCCAACTCCCTCTGTCCTTCCCTCTCTTTCTTCTTCTTCGTCTATTTACATCTAGGAGTACAGGCATTTTTCAGGAATGAGAAACAGAACTACTGTTCAAGTGGGAGAGTGCCCACAGCTAGATCTTTATTCATAGATTGGTTTGACGACATGCTGCAGCAACAGGTGATGTCTTTCAGGGACTGAAGGGGGGTCTTCTGGGTAGACACATACAGTAGAGACAAACTTTTCCAGCATTAACTTGAATTTAAAAATACTGAGTTAAATCTATTAAGCATTTAACTTTTTTTCATTTGAGGTATGAACACTAAAAAGATGTGTTGCTGGATTTGAGTCCATAACACTGCAGGTATGTGTCTCATGTTCACCTGAACACTATTCACTGTACTCCAATATGTAAACCCCCATCATCGGAAAGCAAGTTCAAAACCGATGATGACACACACAAAAAAAAAATAAAAAAAAAATTGTGAAATATTTTCAAAATAAAAAGCGCAAACAGTAACACGAATGTCCAGATATGAAATCGTAACTATACCTTAACGTCACCTTTAATGCATTTGGTCATTTGATGTAACATGTTTTTTATGTTCAATAAAAATGTTCTGACGGGAATGGCAGCAGTGCAGCAGGCCTTCAAAACACACAGACATGACCCACGCTTCCATTTGTCTGTGTGCTCAGCTAACACTGTCGGCATTAAGGAGCTGCAAGTCCTTTCTTTATGAGTCCTGAGTGATTTAGCCCTGAGAAGCAGAGTGCTCTCTTAGAGCAGTCAGAGCCACTCAGCACTCAGTGGCAGACAAGAGGAATGGACATTCAAGTGTTGCCTCTAAACCTCATACATCCAAACATTTCTCTGGTTCACATTTTGATTTTTAAGACTAGGAGAAATTCTAAAACCTTGAACTTTAATAGACCACTGGAAGTGTTTGGAAACCATTCATAAGGACAAGCCCTTTGGACACAAAGTGCCAACACTCAAATAATCATTTTAATTTAAGCAAAAATCCCCCTTGAAATGTTTTTCCTATCAGGACACAGACTGAACCAAACGAGATCATTTACAGTGCACGCACATAAGAATGGCATATAAGAGTGGAAGTGAAAGAAAATAGAAAAGAAAGGTCCACTTCTCACCTTCTGGAGATCAAGAGTCAAAAAGCAAAGAGCTTCATGCATGGCCGCTTGCTGGAGATACTTTCTTTAATGCTTCCTTTCTGTTTCACAGTGCTTAAATTTATTAGATTGTCTGTCATGAATCGCTCTTTTTCTGGCCCCTCACCCAGGACCAATTTGCCATGGGAGACCCTACCGGGGGGACAAGCCCTGGACAACATAGCTCTTGGGATCAGAAGATTCAGACTGAGAAGACCTCTATGGAAATGTCAAGAGGGACGTTTACCCTGCCCAGGATAGACCGGGGCCCCACCCTGGAGCCAGGCATGGGGAGGGAGCTCAAGGGAGAGCATCTGGTGGCGAAATGGGTCCACCCTCCTAAAGGCCCACCACCCGCAGGAGACGTCAGGTGCAGTGTGTGTCGAGCAGTGGCCAAGGGCGGAGGCCCTGGTGGACTGATCCCACAGCCATCGAGACTGGCTATTGGGACATGGAATGTCACTCCTCTGGTGGGGAAGGAGCCTGAGCTAGTGCATGAGGTTGAGAGATACCAGCTAGATATAATTCGGGCTCACCTCAATGCATGGCCTGGGCTCTGGAACAGACAGTCTCCTGGAGAGGGGCTGGACTCTGTTCCAGTCTGGAGTTGCCCTCGGTGAGAGGCGGCAAGCTGGGGTGGGTATTCTTGTATCCCTCCTGGCTTGCTGCCTGTACGTTGGAGGTTTCACTGGTAGCCGAGAGGGTTGCTTCCCTGAGCCTTCGGGCCAGGAAACGGGTCCTGACTGTTGTTTGTGCTTGTGCGCCAAATGTACCCACCTTTCTTGGAGTTGCCGGGCAGGGTGTTCCATCCGGTGACTCCATTGTCCTGCTGGGAGACTTCAGTGCTCACGTGGGCAATGACAGTGAGAACTGGAGGGGCATGACTGGGAGAAACAGCCTGCCAGAGCTCAACCCTAATGGTGTTTTGTTATTGGACTTCTGTGCAAACCACAGTTTGCCCATAATGAACACCATGTTTGAACATAAGGATGTCCATAGGTGCACGTGGCACCAGGACACCCTAGGTCACAGGTCAATCTTTGATTTTGTAATCGTATCACCAGCTCTGCGGCCATATGTTTTGGACACTCAGGGTAAAGAGAGGAGCTGAACTGTCAACTGATCACCACCTGGTGGTGAATTGGATGGGGGTGATGGGGGGAGGATGCTGGACAGACCCAGCACACCTTAACATATCATGAGGGTGCACTGAGAATGCCTGGCAGAGGCCCCAGTCCATGAGCTCTTCAATTCCCACCTCCAGCAGAACTTTGACAGTATTCTGAGGGAGACTGGGGACATTGAGTCCAAATGGACCATGTTTTGCAACTCCATTGTTGAGGCTGCTGGTCAGAGCTGTGGCTGCAAGGTGGTTGGAGCATGTCATGATGGTAATCCCCGAACCAGATGTTGGTCACCGGAGGTGAAAGGAGCCATCACGCTGAAGAAGAAGTCCTATCCAGCTTGGTTAGCCTGTGGGACTCTGGTGGCACAGACGAGCACAGGCAGGCCAAGCAGGACAGTGGTGCTCTACTCACACAGTTAATAGTGCGGGTGGAGTGCTACTGACTTCAACTGAGGCTATAGTCAGGCAGTGGAAGGAATACTTTGAGGACCTCCTTAATACCACTGACACACCTTCTGTAGTGGAAGCAGTGTCTGGGGACGAGGGGGATGCCCATCAGTGGGGGTGAGGTCACTGAGGTGGTTAAGCAACTCCTTGGTGGCAGCACCCCTGGGGTGGACAGGATTCGCCCTGAGTTCCTGAAGGCTCTGGATGTTGTAGGGTTGTCTTGGGTGACACACCTCTGCAACATCGTGTGGAGATCTGGGGCGGTGCCACTGGATTGGCAGACCAGGGTGGTGGTCTCCTTCTTTAAGAAGGGAGACCAGAAGGGGAGCTGCAACTATCAGGTGATCACACTCCTCAGCCTCCCTGGTAAGGTCTATGCCAGGGTGCTGGAAAGGAGGGTCTGTCCATTAGTCAAACCTCAGATTCAAGATGAATAATGCAGTTTTCGTCCTGGTCGTGGAACGCTGGACCAGCTCTTTATCCTCTCAAGGATATTCAAGTGTGCGTGGGAGTATCCAGTCTACATGTGCTTTGTGGACTTGGAGATGGCATTCGACTGCATCCCCCGGGGTATCCTGTGGGAGGATCCTGCGGGAGTATGGCGTGTCTGGCCCATTGTTGCGGTCCATTCAGTCCCTGTACAACCGCAGGGAGAGCTTGGTCCCTATAGCCGGCAGTAAGTCGGACTTGTTTCCTGTGGGTGTTGGACTTCACCAGGGCTGCCCTTTGTCACCGATTCTGTTCATAATTTTTATGGACAGAATTTCTAGGCATAGCCATGTGGTGGAAGACTTCTGCCTTGGTGGCCACAGAATCTCATCTCTGCTCTTTGTGGATGATGCAGTCCTGTTGGCTTCATCAGGTGGTGGCCTCCAGCTCACACTGGAACAGTTTGCAGCCAAGTGTGAAGCAGCTGGCATGACAATCAGGGTGGAGGGAGCAGGAGATCAACAGATGGATCAGGGCTGTGTCTGCAGTGATACGGAAACTGCACCGGTCTGTCGTGTTGAAGAGGGAGCTGAGCATAAAAGCAAAGCTGTCGATTTACTGGTCAATCTACATCCCTACCCTCATGTCTGGTCATGAGCTTTGGGTAGTGACTGAAAGAATAAAGTCCCAAATACAAGCGGCAGAAATTAGCTTCCTCCGAAGGGTGACTGGCCTCTCCCTTAGAGATAGGGTGAGGAGTGCAGCCATTCGGGAAGGGCTCAAACTAGAGCTGCTGCTCCTCCACATCGAAAGGAGCCAGTTGAGGTGGTTCAGGCATCTGATTAGGATGCCTCCTGGGCGCCTCTTGGGTGAGGTTTTCCAGACATGTCCTAACTACTGAGGCTGCTGCCCCCAAGACCTGGCCCCAGATAAGCAGAAGAAAATGGATGGATGGATGGATCTGTCATGAAAACAGGAAAACACAAATATTTTAGAAATCTGTCAAAAACGTGTTAAAAACTAAAAATTATATTGTTATTTATTAGGCAAACAAACTGAAATCACATTTTTTTAACTCTCTGAGAAGTCAGGCATTAATAATAACATTCAACCTCAAAAATGAATTTCTCTGTTCTGGAATGCAAGTAAATAACTGCAATTTGGCATCTTAATCAAAAGATAATAATGTGATTTACTCTTTTTTTCTGTTTTTTTTTCTTTTTTGGTAAAACACTAAAATTTGAAATTTCATGGGTACGCCCACAGTGTTGTAGTGACTCGAGAATCTTGGCATATTGAACCTGCCCCACACACTAATTACAAACATTTCTGTCACTAGTTTTCTTTGTCAGTTTATTTCTTGACAGTTTTAATGGTAAATACAATATATACCAGCTATATTTTCACTAACTTCAGCGTTCTGGAGGACAGTGATGAAGATTTGGACAGTTTGCAAACTTTTACTTGCGAGCAAGTTGTGAACGAGAAACCAGAAAAGACCGACTCCTTCCAAGCAAAGGCGCTGCATCCACCAAGAGGAGCCAACCTGAAGACTCCCCTGAAGCAGAATACCAGAATACCAGCGACATGGTGGACATTTTGGAGTCTATAGATAAAAACCGTTCCAGCTTTGATGCATACCTGTCCCTACTGTAAATCCTCCACAAAGAGTTTCAGGCTCTGCGGGAGTCTGCAGAGTTCAGCCAGGAGAAGGTGGAAACACACAGTCCCCAGGGAATTAGTGAAATCCCTCACAGAGGGAAAGACCCGTCTCTCTGAGGAAAATTAATAATAAACCGTTATCGAGCTTCAGGCCTGCAGCATTGGAGAAAATCTAGTGTTTTGAGAAATACTGGAGAAGGCAGAAAGAGACCTGGAAACAATGGTGAGAGTTCATTCAGACTCACCTGTAAAATCCCGGAAGACGCGGTAAAAACCATCACCCTGCATTGTGTTCACCGCCTGTAAGGGAAGTGACTGGACCAATCGTGGCCAAATTTGTACACTTTGAGCCAAAAGAACTGGTGAAGAGCCTTCAGCATCAATGAGCAGTTTTCCAAAGAGAGCCTGGAGCGACGGCTAGGTCCTGTTCCCAATCCAGAAAAAGTTCATCCAAGGAGGCTCCCGAGCAGCCATCGCGGTCGATAAGCTGTACATCAACGGACCCAAGCTGTACTGATCTGCCAACAGGTGATCTGTATCCACACTAAGGCCTCTCTGCCCTTTTCATTGGTCCACGGGTTTAATAGATATGTCTGAATAGAGATATGAATGCTGGTCTAATCAGCATAGTGTAATTGCTCTTTGGTGGTGGCACTGTTTGATTTCACTAATGTCACTTTTCACACCTTTTCTCTTTCTGCACTCAGCAGTGTGTTTGCTTTACTTTCAGTGCTGCCATTTGCTACACAAACATACAGTACACATACATACACAGTCGCACGACAGACACACACATGCCCACAACACAGCAATATTATATCTTTGCGTGTGTGTTCCTCTTTTGGGTCCTGTTTGTATTTTGAGTGCATTTTGTTACAGATGATCCATTGTGTTTTACTTGTTCTGTGGCATAAACCTTACGGTGGGTGGTGGTCTAATAATTTTCTCAAACATTACACCTCACGGCCCAGAATTTGAGCAAATATAATTAAAATAATAAAAGTAGTGAGACATTATAACAGGAAAAAAACATTAGTGCAGGTCTGCAACTATCTACCCTGAATTCAGTTTCTTGTTTTTCATGAAATGTGAAAAATTATTGCCTTAGCAAGTCCCCATCTCTTTCCCCCATACAGGTGTAGGTATACTATGTCATCCTTGTGACTATTTTGTGCATTACTTGTGGAAGGAACTTTTTTTCCCTCTGCATTAACTCACTTTCAGCACTCTGTTATCGGAGTTTGGCCTCTTATCCAAAGGCGTGCAGAGCAACATTACAAGTGTGGTTTAATGCCACAAGGAGAGTGACTTTGCTTGTAGCAGATTATATTGGATACACAATATGCAGTACTCTATGTAATTATGCTATAAGAATTTTAATGGAAGTTGATTTAAGCTGCTTTTCATGCCAAGACTGTTGAAATTAAAATTGCATAGCATTTTTCTCCAGTTTTGCGCATTATGCACAGAAGAAAATCCTCTGAAATAAATGTTAAACCATTATGTGACTACTAGTCTTCATCTTCTACTTGCAAATCAACAGTGTCTGTTCACTGGTGTGGCCCCTCCAAAGTTTCGGTGTTTGTCTCACAAAAATATCTTCAGTACATTCATTTTTTTTCCCTTAAAGTTTTATTTTATCCCATTTTACTGTGATGCTTTAGGTTTTGTAATTAGACCAGCAAATGACTTGATTCAGCAATAGTCACCTTCTCCCCCACACTGCAGCAGGGCGACACTATTTACCCATCAGCTAATGGCCTGTAGGTCAAGGGTGACACACTCTCACGTCTCCACTGTGCTCTTTCTCTCCGACCTCATCTCATGGTCATTCGAGTAATGCTAGACGATGCCACTGGCATTAAGTACACACACAAATGTTCCAGTTTCAACACACACACACACAGACTGAGATACTGCATTATATGCATGCAGACGGTTATATGCGGCACAGATATGTTAGATGGGCATTCTGAGGCATGCCTGCCCACCTCATGCAATATGAAACATTCATGCACACAGATCTACACCCACAGATGCAGACAATGGATGCATCCTCTTCATAGATGCATGATAGGGAGATAAAGCTGAAAGGTCAATTCCATTAGACGATCACCTTTTAATGTCACAGTGCCTGCAAAGTGCAACTGCGATCTCCACATCTCAGCATCAGATCACAGTGTAATCACACCGCAGCAAACCATCCCACAGCAGTTACTCATTGACATCAGGATAGACCAATATAAGTCTGATGACAGCCAATTTTCGATGAAAATTGCCCTTTGAATCCTCAAAGACTCAACCTTGTGTGAATTTTGAGTTATCAAAAATATGCCTCAGTGCCATTTGATATGTCAAAATCTAAGAAGTTTGCAAAATAGTAGCTTAGGTAGATGGAAATAACACCAACACACGTACTCGACACATAAACTAGGGATGCACCAACCAGACTTTTTACTCAGCTGCATAGAATTTGCTGATCTGTAACTGAGGGCATCAGCTGACTTCCACCTGCATCAAAAAAGAAAAGCTTTTAGAAATGAAAGGATATGATTCCAAGCATGCTTGGGCCCACTAGGATCCACCAGGTGCTATAAGAATGGACACAGATAATGTGATCTGAGACCCAAGGCAATAACACCCTAGACGCAGTGGAATTTGGTCCTAGTCCAACTTGAGTACTGCTTGGGTCAGAAAATGTCTCATCCCCTGGTCCTGGTGCTTCCAATTCTGCTGAATACTGTTGTTGTTTTTATTCTAGTATTCTCCAATGTTAAATGGACAGATGTGGCATGAATATGACCTAGAATACCTAACAGCCACATTAGTGAAGGCCTTCACAATTTCAGAAAACTCTTGTACTTTTGTCCTTTTAGAAGATACCTGTACTGTTGTCAGTGTTGCTCACCTTCACTATGTAAATGTAGCCCATTTTAATACCATTTTCTGACAGCCTACGTGTTGCTGTGGATGACTGAATAGCCCCCTGAATGGCCCTGATTGGCTGATGTCAGACTGAATTTGCCGAGGCTAATCCCTCTGGAAAAAACACAGACCAATACACATCTTTAGACACGCCCACACACATACACACAGGCAGCCGCAGTCGCGTCACACACAAAACACACACACAAACACAGGTGTTTTCTCTGTATGCCCGCCACATTGTCTGAATGTTAATTACATGCAGAAGGCATCTGGGCCCGTCCATTGCTAATCCTCTTTTAATTATATGTGTCCTCACAATGACACAAGGTTTACAATGGTGATTACAGCCATATTATACATAGCGGAAAATAGGTAGGAGGTGTCAGGGGAAATGACAATCGTGATAAAGCAAATAAGAGTCCTTGTTTGCCCATGCCATGATGTAGAAATAGTGATAGTGTTTTGCTCATGTGTAGATGTGTTTATTCAATTCACATATTTCTTTATTTTAATCTCTTAAAAACTCATAGCATCAAGAATCATTCTATGAATCATTGATATTTACTTTTGCTACTCAGTTGCTATGTTATAAACTATAAACACATTTGACATATTGACAAAATAAACACATTGTTATGAAGACATCTTTGCAAAAACTACTGACACATGTCGTAGTAATGGAACTGTAAGAGACGGGTGCAGCTACTGTGACGTTACCCATTCATTTATGGGCCATCATCCATCCTTTTTGAAGCTTCAGGTTTAGCACTGCGGCTTCCATCTTGGTTTTCGGAGTCTGAAGTATGACTGTATTTGAACTAGATTATGGGGTGCTAGGCTATGAGCTAACACAAGTAAGCTTGGTTAACAAGCTGCACCCATATACACCCTTACAGTTTCCATGGGTGTTAAGAAGATAAGTAACCTGGGAAATATACCTGGGACAAAACATAATTGTGGAGAAAAAAAGAAACATAATTGTGGAGTTCAAGCTATCTATATATCCAAAATGAAGAATCATAAATTTTAGGGTTAGAGGAATAAAAAATATTACCCACCATACAGACTTTGGTAGATTTTTTTTGTTTCTATATTGCCTAATGCTTAATGCTTGAAAACATTTGCAGTTTGTCCTAGGTTACGTGCTAAATTTCCATAGGTTACTGGACTAAAGTAGCAGCCAAATGCTCTTCATAAACTGCACTTGAGTGTGATCACCTCTATAAAAGCAGTTTGCTGGTCTGGAGCATTCAGGTGTGTCTCAACACAATGCCAAATTAATCCCAGGGGTGGACGTATTAGCAAATTCACCCCAAATTCAGACCATGCAATTGTCTGAGAAACTGCAAAAAAAACAAACAAAAAAAACAAAGAGCTACATCTCATACTCCACAGGCCCCAGAATGTTAACTCTTGAAGTTAATGACAATACAATTAGAAAAAGCCTGAACAAGTAGTGGCTTGTGTTGGAGGGTTGCCAGGTGAAAGCATATTCACTCTAATGCTACTTTTCCACCGCCGAGGTGCCAGTGCTGGTTTCAATGAACTGGTGAAACGTTTAAGAACGGGCCTGCGTTTCAACCGCGCTTTGTGAACTGCTCCTTTACGTAGGAGTGTGGGCGGGTCCTCGTCTGGACACAGAATCTGAAGGGCACAAACGTGTGACAACACGTTGAGTCCTTTATCTGTGATATGAGCTGATGCAAAGTGCCAAGTTCAGCCTTAGAGCCTAACCTAATTCACAGCCGTGAAAATCGCATCGCTTTTCTCATGTAATACACACCATGCAGGGAAACAGCGGTAGAAAACTTTATGTTGAGACGGCAGAGTCACGCCCGTCTGCCGCTTTCGTCACACGATCTTGTTTCGAGCCCAGCTAGCTTGCGGGGCCGGAGTTGAACCAGTTTTTTGGCTGAGCACCGAGTGCTTTTGCGGTGGAAAAACCGCTGAATGGTTCAAATGCTGGCACTGGCACCGGCGCCAGAACCCTGTCGGTGGAAAAGTGGCCTAAAAAGATAATGCTATCATAGCCTAGCTTGGTAAAATTGAATCTGTATGAACCACAAGATTTCTGGAACAACGTCCTTTGGACAGATGAGACCAAAGTGGAGATGTCTTGTCACAATGTACAGCTCCATGTTTGGCCAAAACCAAACTCATCATAGCACAAACACCTTATACCAACTGTCAGCATGATGATGGAGGGCTAAGGATTTCAGCTTGTTCTGCAGCCACAGGGTCTGGCCACCTTGCAGATGTAAGCCCCTTTTCCACTGACACAGTGCCGGTGCCAAGTGCCAAACCGTTCAGCCCTTTTTTCACCACGGACTTACTTGGTGCTTGGAAGAAAAATGGGTTCTGTTCCACCACTGTAAACTAGCTGGTTTGGAACCAAAGAACACACAATGCAAGCGACGGAGGGGTGTGGCTATACAATCTTGATGCCATTTCATTGCAAGGTGTGTATTACATGAGAAAAGTGATGCGATTTTCAAGGCCGTGAACTAGGTTGGACCCTAAAGCTGAACTTTGCTGCTTTGTATCAGTTCGTAACAGATAAAAGGACACAAAGTGCATACATGTCATCTTGCTCATAATCACTGTGTATACCTTGTGCTGCACACAGATGTTGCAGTAGTTTTGTTTGGACCATAAAATATGTTTGCAGCACAAGGGGAGCATGTTCTGCCAAGTTTGTGCCCTTCGGCTTCCATTTTCAGTTGAGGAACCACCCACATTCAGATGTAAAGTATCAGCTCAAAGAGCAATGGAAGTGCAGGCTCATTCTTAAGTGGTTCACTGGTTCCTTGGAACTGGCACCAACGCTGGCACGAGCACCGTCACCTTGTCAGTGGAAACGTGGTAATGGATTACTATGAACTTCTCTGTATGCCAAAGTATTCTAGAGTCAAATGTGAGGCCATCTGTCCGACAGCTAAAGCTTGGCCAGAATTGGGCCGCGCAATAGGTCAATGATCCCGAGCACAGCAGCAAATCTACAGCAGAATGACTGAAAAGAAAAGAATCAAGATGCTGCAATAACTCAAAGGCCAGACCTCAAAACAACTAATATGCTGTGGTGGGACCTTAAGAGAGTTGTGCATGAATGAATGTCTGCAAATCTCAATGAACTGAAGCACCATTGTAAAGAAAAGTGAACCAAATTCCTCTATAGCAAAGTGCGAGGCTGATAAAGTCACACAGAAAACAATTACATCATTTTTCTCGACTGCAAATTAGAAATAAATAGCATACAAATAAAATGCCAGAATCTTACTCATCAGGTCTTTCAGTGACCGAAATTAGCTGAGGTAAAGCTTAGCAGCCAGCAGTGCCCCCTATCAGTCATAGCCATCACTTTATTAATGCATATCTTTATGTACAGTGGCCCTGAAGTGGCAAATTGGCTATAGACACCAAAACTGTTTTTTTTTTTTTAACCAGGCTGACGATTGCCTCTCCTTAGAACCGAGCCTCGAGTGGTCATTGGAAGAAGTGCCGTTTTGGCACTCATTTGTTGGCTTCTTTCAGCCTCCGAGGCTGCTGCTTGTTCAGTGAGGTGTGAACACAATCCCAGTATTCACTCTTTTTTTTTTCATCCTTAATCTGCCTCACCTAGATACATGGCTCCCTTTCTGCCAAATATTCAAATATTTCACTGTGTTCACTAACAAGTCACTAAAAATGTGTAAAGTGTGCTTAACAAAGATTTTCACTCAAAACAGCTACCTGGCAGCGGAAAAAAAAAAAACATCTTAATGACGGTGCTGAGACTGTATTAATTCGGTAAACCTGTAAGTGTTAAAGCATAACAGTGCACTGAAAGCTGCTAAAATATTCTGTGCAGAATCATGTGACAGTTGATTATCAAACAGCTAACTTTGTGGATACTCTGTGCTGCACATGGTGGGTGTCTGTGTGGGGGGGGGCAGTATTCCTGCAATTTCCTGCATTGCACTGTATTCTGTTAAATACAGACTCAGTGTTGGCTCTGCTCAAGAACATGGAGTCAGCTCTTTGCCAATGAGAGCCGCTGAGGAATGTCCCCAACGCTGGCAGTCCGCTGCAGACTGAACATCTGCTGCTAACCTTGTCCCAATCAGAACAAAACACAGAGTTAGAGCCATGAGGAAATAGCAAAGCTTATACCTGCCAGACTCTTGGGAATAAGTAGCTTAAGGCTATAAAAAAAAAATGAGAGAACACAGAGACACCCAAAAGACACAAACACAATCTCGGTGTAGTGTTTGGTCATTTGGAACAGGATAGTGTGGATATTTGGGGACCAAAGGTTGTCTTAAGTGTGCGTTTGCCAGGAGGGAAAAACTGTATGACCCCCCCACCACTACACACACAGACACACACACAAACACACACACACACACACACGTCCTCTGCTTTAAAGGGTCCTAAGGGAGCTCCTCTCAGTGTGTAGGGGGAAACCATGAATAAAACGCCCATTTGACCCTCGTTCCCATAAAGCCTGTCTTTGTTGAGCCTCACAAGACCCTCTTTATCCCTCCTCCATCCTTCTTTTCCCAACTCTCCCTCTCTCTTAGATGAAATCTTGCCCTTTTGTTTTCCCCTCCATCCTGTCATGGCAGGGCTTTCATGTAATATTCATGAAGTCCAGTGGGCTTTTCTCCTGGAGACGTACAGTGGACAGCACAGTGGCGCCCCACATTGCAGCAGTGACCTTAGAACCCTAGCAAAGTTGACCTCTGATCTCTGCCGGTGCTGGCAAGCATCCTTAGTGCTGCTTATTAATCACGTGATCACAAGTGCCCTCCAAACCAAAGGATTTGTAGGCAGAGAGAGGTTGTTATCCAGAAATGCAGAATGTTGCAGTGGAGAAACTGTTGTACGGAGAGAGGAACTTTATGTGTGCATATTGGAGTGCGGTAACGTCTATTCTCCGAGCAGATTCCTGTGAAGATTGCCTCTGGACTCTCCGTCAGTATTCCACCACAGGACAATGGTCTCCT
Source organism: Pterophyllum scalare (assembly GCA_024447675.2). Taxonomy (NCBI): domain Eukaryota; kingdom Metazoa; phylum Chordata; class Actinopteri; order Cichliformes; family Cichlidae; genus Pterophyllum; species Pterophyllum scalare. The sequence goes on from JAMQGT020003307.1 coordinate 21,003, forward strand.
TTAGCATGGTGTGTGTCGTCAAAGCTCGTGTGTGTGTTGAAATAGGTTGGTATGTGAGTGTGTCTCCAACAAGACTGCATGGCTGAACACTGACTCAGTATGCCTCTGCTCTTTCTCTTCTCACGCAGGGAGACAGTGAGATCACATGCCTCTCAAACACACCACATACACGCCGAGTGTCAAACTGGGGTTACTGACCGATTTCTCAGGTCGCCTTTTAGGCAATAATCACACAACGCACATTCAATGCATGTCCAGTTAAAGAAGCAGGGACCAGTTAGTTTTCTGACTGAGGACATTTTAGAAAAGTGAAGACTCTTCTGGTCAGTCCTCACTGGGTTAGGGTAAGGACAATCTGGGAACCCAGGAGCTACAATATGGTGGCAGAGACTCTGGGGGAAATAGCCTGCTGGTACAGCCAGCAGATATCCAGGTCAAGACTTCCTGTAACGTTTGCCATTTACTGTTTCTGAATAAATTAAAAAAAACAACTAAAACTCTGTTTGCCTGGAACCAATTTTTTCACTTTTAATTACCAACAACAAAGAACAGTTGTAAAGTGGAGGAAAGACATATCTATTTGCATGTTTAGGTCTACTTTGAAACAGAGTAGGCCACTGTGAGTACTCTCTCTGTTTGTGCAAATTAATTACATTAAAAGCGGCTTATTTTGATAAGAAATTTGACATAAAGCAGCTAGCAGCCATTACCAGTGATTTTGGACACTCTTAGAGCCTGACTTAGAGCAGAAGGTCAGTGGTTCACTCCCGCGGCTCGTCTGGTGTGCATTTCAGTGTCCTTGATACGGAAAGGTGAAATGTACAGAATCCCAACTTGACCTTGATGAATATGTGATAAAGTGCTTAAATGCATAGAATAAAGGTGTACAAATGTTTAAGCTCAAAAAGGCATTGAGTTTTCATTCTGACTAGAAAAGTGCTGTATAGCTGCCCATTCATTGGTGCACATCTCCATCCTCCCCTTCTCTCTCCATGGTATGTCATATTTGTAATGCTGTGGTAGATGGAGGACCAAAAAGCAGGGTGTGGAGCCAAGGGAAGTAAACAAAACATGAGCATGAGTCTTCAGCCAAGGTTACAAAGAGTCCCAGTTAAACAACACAGCAATACAAGAAGAGGCACAAGAAGTATTCAGAAGGTGAGACAGAAGCATGAAGTACAAGCAGTTGATCCAACAAAAGGGAAGTGGGCTGACTGCAACACAAGACAGGTGGCGATAACACAACACAGCACAGGTGAAACCGATGGGGGCAGGGAAGACGATCAGAAGGGCAGGAAAAGATCAGAAGCAGAAAGTAAAAAGAAGATATGCAAGAAAACAAGCCAAACTAAAACAGGAAGTAGCTAAAATACTGAGAAATGAATACAGCAAAACATGAGAACAACATTAAACACGCTGACAGATAAGGCGATACAGAAGGTGTGGGAAAATGAGAAAGTAGAAATGCAAAGTGGCACAACGACAGGTAAGACTCATCCGCCTGACATCATACAGCCAGGCAGTGGGGCAAATGACAGCCTGTACATGTGGCGTGATATGATGTGAAAATCTGTTGGCAGACTTTGAAAACTATTTTTTTTCCCCCCTTTGCATGTAAATTATTTCTTGTAAAGTTATTACAGAGAACCTTTGAGCACTTAAATTGAATAACTTTGCACTCTGGAGACCCATTGATTAGACTTCCTATTCTATCCACTCATCCTTGTTTATGAATGGAGACTGTTGGCTGATGGTTTCTAGGCTGCATTTTCAAATGTGCGGTTCCCTGCATTGTTCCTCAAACACGCTGCATTACTGCGTGGAACCAAAAGCCTGCGCAGCAGGTTGGTTCATAGCACTCGGACTACAAATGGAAAGCAAAAAAGATTTTGGTATCAACAAGTTTCTCCCCTGCCTACAGATCCTGCATATTAATTTCTGTTTAGAGAGATGCATAACCGCACAATGCATACAAGACCTGCCCGGGTTTTTCCTGTGTGTGGCAGTTGGTGCCTGCATTGGCATTCTCAGACTAAACGGAGAACTATCTCGGTGTGTTTGTCTCTCTGGAGGTATTTCTTAGTGCACTTCTGGGCCGAGCCTAACATCACTTCAGTATTTTTACAACAGCGTTAACATATGATTAGACGAACGCTGGAATGAGTCTCACATTTGTAGTTTCAAAATTCATGCACAAAGCAGTCGGTGTGTATTTTCAGCCTCGGTGCAGGTTGTTGCATCAGCTTCTATTTAATAATAAAACGTTCACAAGGCTTTTTTTTCTTCTGTTCTCCAGAGCAGCGGCGTCTGTCTGTAAATCCTGCCATGCATCCTGCCCCACGAAGCTGCTAACCCACCTACGAGAATTTCATTAGAATGGCTTTCAGCGGAGAATTGGCACCCAGCGATGCTCTGAGGGCCGTTTCAGATGGTTTTCGGTTTTTGTTTAGGAAAGCGCTGTTGCTGCACGAATTTAAAAAATATGGTGAATATTATTGGTTTGACATTTAAAAACTGATATCTGAGTTTTAAGTTAAGGAAAAGTTTGGGGTTTTTTTGTTTTTTTTTACCTGACAGCAGCACTAGCGGTAAAATACACCCACATAGCTGTTGTATGCGAGTTATTATGCACACCGACAGCTATATTCACAAACATTTTTTTGCAGTTCAAGCACATTTATAAAACACACAATACATAGACACACATTCCTCATCCAGATTCAGCCTGGGGGCGGCGCTGCCTCACCCCTGACCTTGTCAGAGCTTCTCGATGGGGGCAACACCCTCCAGCTGAGAGTAGCGAGCAGGAGGGAGGAGGGAGAAGGAGAAGCGAAGGATGTTTGCAGTGCTCTGTCTCTATCTCGGCTGCTGTCTTGGTCTGTCTTTCTCCACCTATCTGTTTTCATTCTTCATCCCTCGCTATCAGCCAAATTTGAATGATTTGAATACTATCTGAGCTCAGAAACATCTGTCACTGCCTTATCTGCGGATAATGGAAAGACTTAGTGGCATTCAGAATTTATAGACCCCACCACCACCACCACCTTCTGCTTTACTCTATTGCCACTTTTACTCTACTTCTCCATCTCAATATATCCTCTCTTACCTCCCACACAAAATACATACTTCTCACATACATACATATATTTGTATGCGTCCCCTCTAAAGCCCTGTCTCTCTCTAGCTTCATCACGCCAGAGTCTTTGCTCTCCAGAGTGGTTAGTTCCTTGCACCAGCACTCTCCAAACCATTTCACTCTCCTGGCTTCTGTCCTTCCTTTTGCATCCCTCCTTCCTTTACTTCTCTTCATCCTCTTTCCTCCTCTTTGCTCTCTTCCCATCGGTTGCTTGTGCCACCAGCTGGGCTTGGCAGGATCCCAGGCTGCCCCGGGTTTTGCTTGACTAGCTCTTCCGCTCTGGCATGGCCGTGTGTGTGTGTGTGTGTGTGTGTGTGTGTGTGTGTGTGTGTGTGTGTTTAAAATGTCTGCAATACATTTGAATGTACATAAGGATTAGTGTTTTTAATACTCAAAAACTGTGATTATGCAATTCGTTGAATAAAAGCAAAACAATTTAAACAATTTCCGTTTAAGATCATGACCACAGCAACAGTAATTTATGAAGGCTGTGCATTTTGCTTTGAGAATAATGTGTATTTTCTATGAACAGAACTGTAAAGCCACTCCAAAAGGTAACCACCTGTTTGGGAACATCTTTTTAAAACTCATCATTATGCCCATATGGTTAATTATAAACAACCTATAGTATGTGCACTATTCACTGGAGGGAAATGCTTTTTTATTTCAGCTACATTGATAATGTAAATCCCTCTCTAGGGAGTGTGTATTTACAGACTGGTTACAATTTAAAGGCAATTTAAACACAGCAGTACAGAAACCAAAGATGTGCACATGCAAACCACATAGTAAGTGTGAGTTTAGAGTCATGGTAAAGTTGCGTGTATCAGGACATTAAAAAAAAAATCATGTGGTCTTCAGCAGATCTTAAAATTATGTAAATATAACCTCAGATAAATTACAAAACATAAAATATTACAGTGATGTTATTGTTGACTTAATACAAATTAAGTCAATATGCAGTGTTTGTAAAAACTAAGCAGCCCCTGAATGCAGCCACAGGAATTAAGAGGGTGAGTAGCAGCCAGGTGCTGCTAATCAGATGCACTTAATTAATTGATCACCTCGATAAAAGCAGATTTTTTGGCAGTTTGTTGGTCTGGAGCATTCAGGTGTGTGTTAACACAGGACTTTCTTTGAAATAATATAAATGCTTTTTGATATGTGTTAGTATATTATTCTCCACCCCTGGGTCCTGATTGCTGAGACCTGGGGGAGCAATCACATTTGAATAACATGGCTTTGGGGGTCGAGGGTCGAGGCTCGAGTACGTGCAATCGTGGGCAGCGACTCAATGCAGACAAACTGCTTCATACCCAAAGTAGCGTCCAGCTGGCTAGCCTCGGCTTGCTCGCTCACTAACGCCGACCAGCAAAATGGTATCTAAAGCCACGTTGGTTTGGGCTTTGTTGTGGAGTTTGTGTTGAAGTCTGCTGTTCTGGTATCCAGTTTGTTGACATTAGTGATTACCAGACTCCATTTATAAGCCGCAGTTAGCTTGTGGCGGTCATTGCTGACACGGTGAGTGGAAGAAAGGCACTGAAATGTGACACTCGGATGTGAACGTGAGTATCATATCCTTTGGATTTTTACTCAAAAGTCCCTCCGAGTGCTTCACATGGACGTCACTCCACAGGCTGCTGGTGGGGTAGGTGTCATTTATGATATGTTACAGCATCCGATGCATGAAAATGGATGCATAACATATGTTTAATGTTTAAAAAGAATGACGTGAAATCCAGTCAGTGACACTTGATCTTGCCAATGGAATAGTAACTTGAGATTTTGGTGTGACGTGTGAAACAGTGCACTCCTCCACCATCAACACGATTCAGGAGGTGATATCTTTTGGAAGGCTGGTATTCTTCTGTCACCTGTCTGTATGAACACCAGTTCATTGGACACGGGATTTAAAGCGCCAAGTATTATGACTAAAATATCTGAATTATGCTTTGCTTAGCTGACGTTTTGTGTCAGCATCTTTAAATCTGAACATTTTGTGCAGAAATCAGGGATTCAAACTGTGATGTTGTCACAATGTACAGGCCTTGGAGCCTTTACAATCATCAAGAGGCACTTAAACTGTCCACCAAAACAAAGAACAAGCGTTTGGGGGTGACACAAATATTAAGTGGCAGGGAACCTCTGAGAAACACCTTTAAATGACGGTGAATTGATTAACCAAAAGCATTAGTGAACAATGGAATACGCCAAGAATGCAATGTTCCTTTCAGCTGTAGAAGAGCTGTCTACAATATATTTCATGAAAGGCCAACATCTGCACAATATTTTAACATGTTATCTGGCATAAAACAGGACGTATAACTCTGAGGATGTACATAGCGCCTGCTGTGTTTGTAGTAAATGTGCTGTTTGGAGGCCTCAGCAGAATTTTTGTCCTCTTGCTCTCCCTCTCCGGTCTTTCTCACCACTCTGCTATCCAGCTTTGCTCATCCCTGCCTGGAGAACCCTTAAACCCAGGTGAAGAGTACATTGTTTCCACCTGTCTCTCCTCCCACACACACTGACAACACGCCGACCTGGGCAGCAGTTTGTTTACTCTGATAGAGCTCTGTTATTCGGCTCATTATTCTCACCTCCTCTCTTTCCTCTCTCTATCGGACTCAACACAGACATGACAATGACGATTGTGTGAGAGTTCATGTGCAAATTAATGCTTGCTTCCAAAGCGAAAAGGTCTTTCGGTGTGTGTGTGTGTGTGTGTGTGTGTGTGTGTGTGTGTGGAAAGAGGGAGAGAAAGAGAGGGGCAGAAAGGATTCCATTTTTATGAAGCCACTGTTGTTTGTCAGATGATTGTGACGCTAACAGCTGGTTCTTATAGTGGACTGATATGGGGATTTGAAGGTCAGTACTGATTTCATTTAGGCTGCAGATAGAACATATTTACAGCCAATATTCAATTTTATGAAAACGACGCAAAATATTTTCTGATAAGACCCTCAGTTATAAGATATGTCCAGCAAAGGCTGCACAATTCTCCTAAAATGTAACAGAATCCAAAGGTTTTCATCTGCGTCTGGAGCTGCGTCAGATTATACAGTCATTCTCACTGCTGCGAAACATTTATATCACTGCAGGAAAAAAAACTGTATAAAAATGCAAATTTTCAAGCTATGCCGTCAGTTTTATGTCCAGTAGCAGTTGCATGTGCGTTTGTGTTACGCGCTTGCAACTGGTAAAATTGTTTAGTAAAAATAGGTGCAGATTGACAGAGGTCTGCAAATAATGAAAATCAGTCTGCACCAATGAGCGCAACTCATCTGCAACACCTCTTTGCAATAGGAAACTCGACTCATCTGGTTACCAGCTGGATATATTCTGGTTCTATTCTTGTGTAAAAGAAGGTTGCCGAGTGCCTGTCATTTGACAGCTAAATCTCCATCCTGCAGCAATTGCGTCACTATTTCTGGAGGACTATCTGAACGCCAGTAGTTCATGTGAATTTCTGTTTCTGTGCATTCAATTCAGTTCAATTTTATTTATATAGCACCAAATCACAACAGGCGCTTTATATTGTGAAGCAACCTAAAATCCAACAGTCAAAAACGACCCTCTATGAGCAAGCACTTGGCGACAGTGGGGAAGAAAAACTCCCTTTTAACAGGAAGAAACATCTGGCAGAATCAGGCTCAGGAGGGGCAGCCATCTGCTGCGACCGGTTGGGGGAGAGGGGAGGGAGACGGGACAAAAGACACACTGAGTCAGAGAGTAATAAAAACTCATGATTAAATGCAGAGTGGTGTATAAACACACAGAGTTTGTGTATGTGGATAACAAAAGATTTGCAACAGATGGCAACAGATTTTAATTTTTTAATGTATTTATTTTTATTACAGTTAAACACCATATTAGCGCAAAGCAAACCACAGAGACAGTGGTGAGGTGTGCAGTAGGAGTGACAGATGGGCGGGATTATGCTAGGGTTTGAGCCCCTTCATGTTTGCAGTGGTGATGCACAGTAGGGACGGAGAAGGAGGTATGCACCAGAGACAAAAGGACTGAAATCAGCAGAAACGAGATGCATACGTGGGGGGGAGCGGAGCAGAGGTAGCAAAGGTGCATACGTTTAAATACTTGGGCTCAGCTATTCAAAGCAATGGACAGTGCAGAGAAGAGATGAAGAAGAGAGTGCAGGCAGGGCGGAATGGGTGGAGACAAGTGTACGGGATACCACGTCCACTAAAGGATTCAATCTCAGTTTGGATTGCGTTGCAAAGTGTGAAAATTGCAGTGAAGGTGAATGCAATTTGGGCACATTTCACTCTGTTTTGCAACAGGAAGTATTGCGTTGCAAGCCGTGAAAATGGTTGAGCCCGAGGTCTGGATCATCACTTTTATAGTCTTTTATAGCCTCTGACAAAGAATTCACCCTGCCATATGATACCTTAGTGAGGTGGTTAGGCCAAAAAGCTGTCCCCACTTCTTTGCAGTGACTGCAGACTGACTGAATACGAGAAAACAGACATACTGTTGAAATAGAATTTATTTTTCTTAAGACATTTCAGTCGTTCATTATCTGCTGTGTGAATGAACGGTTCAAATAATGTGAGGCTTTTCAGTATCAACATTCACTGCACTTTAGCAACTTCATGTATAACTGAACTAACACAGGAGTCCTACAGTCTAACTTAGCTTCCTGTTTCTGTGTGTGTGACTGTTGTTGAGCAATAATCTCCTTGCTGGATGTGGTTTGTGTTTGGTCCTTTTGGTCTTGTGTAAGCCCGGCCCCTCACTAAGCATCTGTTTCCTCTGGCCTGCAGGGTCGATGGACAGTCACACAGAAACACACACACACACACACACACACACGAGCGTGTTCACGCACACTAAGGAGACCTCCAGGTCCAGCTGAGTGTCGTATGAGTCTGAAGGGGGGGGTTTGAAGTACTGTCAGAAATGTGTGGGCTGTTGTGAAATGACAGCCAGTTTACGCCTTGGATTTTTGTGACCGCATGTTTACGAAGAGCCCCCCCCCTCCCTTTTCCACACCACGTCTCCTTTAACAGGGCTTCAAAACCACCAGAAGGGATTTATAACACAAAACAGATATGTTCTCTACATGAGTTAGGTCTCAGGTTTCACCTCTGGGTTTTGAAAACATCTCCCATGTTCTCTCAGGGAGGTTAAAGGTGAGCTGGGTCGTAGCTCACAAAGGGCCACGATGACTAGAGCAGCACAAAAAGTGTAGCGCAGCATTCGAGCAACCATTCGGGCTGATTTCATAACTCCAGATAGTAATTGCCAGTTTTAAATTAGTGAGAATTGTGTATTTACCAAATAAGGAATGTGCCTTTTGATTTATTTCTGCCAAGCTGGACATAAGAACAACATAAAAATGTAGACGTCTATGAAAGACTCCTACTCAGAATGATTAAGTAGTCATTTTGAGTAGGAGTCTTAGGTAGCCTAAGCTGCCACTTGAACTGAGTGATTTTGAGATTTTTCTTTAGAGTGGAAAAGCCCCAAAATCCTAACCTTTCCAAAGCTTTGAATCCATCCACTACACCACGATTTGTCCGGTTTTATGATGAAGCAACAGTTTTTCTTTCCTTTTTTTTTAAATCAACTGGCTTTAATGAGTGCTACATGAAGATTAATCATTAACAGTTCAGCCAAATTCATCGCATGGTCGGGCTGGTGTCATGTAGCCGTGTGCTGCGATAGGGATACTCTGCATGGGTTGGTCGCAGCCTGAGAATTTAGCCACCAAAACTAATATTTTGGCATGCTTACATGTCAATGTTGACTTAAAATACTGCTAAATTTAAGCATATGCGTTGGCCTTCTAGCCATCGGCTAGAGAAAATCAAATCCCCTTGCCTGTGGAAATTGGTGAGAGTGGAAGTAATTGTCAGACAAGAGAACATAGAAACAAAATGTTAGGGTAATGAGAAGTCCTGAGAGTCTTGGCCTGTTGGAACTGAGTGAAAACAATACTTAATTTCCAAAATGATGCCACTGACGGTGAAACGTCCTAAACTTTTTCTCCGGCGCCAATCTTCAAAGGATCTAAGGACAGCAGCACAAAGTTGTTGTTCAGTTTTTGGTATTAGCATCTATTTGGTTTTCTGGTATTTAATAAGAATTATAGCCTCATGCGGCTTTTACCGAGTAGCTGATAAATACGTCGTTGGCCGTCTGTGCTGGAACCTTCAACCTGAACCGATTCTAATGTGACATTTTAATCAGATTCCACACAAGTATGCGTGAATGTGTTCATCATCATCATTACTATTATAATGCCTCATTTTACTGATGAGTTTCTGTGTCTCAAAATTGCTGTTTTGCAGAGGCCGCTCCATTCTGCCAAGAACACAATTCAGGACAAAACACTGAATAATTTTTTAGCATGAAAATGGTAAAATGTACAAAAGATGAATATTGGCACAGCGAATGGGCTGTTGGCAGGTTTAGTTCAGAAAAATTGGAAAAATTGCTTTCAGTCCGTATTAACTGAATGTTAGTTACGGGGCTGCTTGCTGGACATGTTGTGTATTATCTGGACTTTCTACACGTCGCTTCCTGTTCAAGGGTCCGGGGGTCTTTAACAGACAGCAGTACGGCTGTGAGTCACTTCTGTCAGACAAGAGGAAAATCAAAACCCTCTGTTGCAGTGAGACTGTTGGCTCTGTAAAAAGGCTGTAGCTGAACACACTATAGCTTGCTGTCACACACACACACACACACACACACACATATCAGTGACCTAGAACAAGTTCTTCCCTCCTTATTTTTTCTCATTCTTAGTTGAGTGTATGGATGCTTGCCTGTGCATGTGAATGTCTGGCTGTGTATCTGGCTGCATGCGCATACATTCACATTTGTTGACTGTGGTAGAGGTGTGTGTGTGTGTGTGTGTGTGTGAGTGTGTGTGTCTCACATGGCTTTCAGATTTTTGTGTGTCTTCTCTCCTCCACCAGTTCGCCACTAATGAGGCAGGTGACAGTGTGGGTCTGAGCGATGGAACAGAGTGTCAGCAGGCCTACAGTCTACCGCCTGGCTCTGCATGACAACGTGGTGGGAAGGACACTGGCGAACGGAACAAAGGAGGGAGGGAAGAAGGGACAATGGATGGAAGAAGAAAGGGATTCATGTTGCCTGTAAAAGCTGCCAGAAATAGAGTTTGACCAGTATGGGCTTCTGAAGGCCAGTATCAATAGTTTTGGACTGAACATGCTCCTGCTGGCATCTGGCATATTTGCATTCGACTTTTTTCATGCCAAAGAATTTCCAAAAAAAAAAAAAAAGTCAGTGAAGGGTGCTGGTTGGTTCAGAGCGCTGTATGGGACAAGTTGGGAAATATTATGAATGAGAGAAAAGTAAAAACTATCTACTTTAAGTAAAGTTTGGTGTTCTGTCACAAAAACTTTTTTCCCCCCCACTGAGACAGCTTTGCCTTCTTTTTGAATCTCTGTAAATTGTTGTATCTGTTTGACTGTTTTGATGAAACAGAACGTTTCAAAGAATAATTGCATGATACAGGATATAGTGGAGATCTGGCAGGGATGCAGGGAGGAATTTCCTGGAAAAGCTAACGTTTCAGTTTTCTTTAAAAAATCACAACATGTTGACCAGATAACTCAAAATTTGTTCTGATCTCTTTTTTTCAGTTGATGATGTGCAACAAAGTCAAACTCTGATCTCACTGATCACTGTCTTTTCTGTTAGTACTGCTGGTCATTTAAATTTGGACAGTCTTCCCTTCAAGGTAGTCTTCTCGTGCACCTCTTGACTTCTTCCAGCATGGCTCCTGTTCTTACAGGCTAGGGTGCAGTCCTTTTGTACTTGTGCTTCTGTAGTGCTCAGTGGGTCTCCTTCAGTCTGTCAAAACGGCAACTTCAGTTTAATTTTGTGGAAGAAGAAGGCAGATCTGGTGGGTGGTGTGCAAAGGTTTTCTTAGTGCATTGAAAAGACACAGGGATGTTTGACCCCAGTTTTCCAGGGGGGATGAATTCATTGTGAATAGCAAAATGGAAAAACTCAATCATGCTCCTATCATCATCAATCCGTGCTTCTGATCTGATGCGCTGCCTTCAGGTTTGGAAACTGAACTCTTGGACTAAAAGCCGCTGTTTGACTTGGATGGGAGTTGGAGACCCAGTTCATCAGTGATGATCCTCGGCACAGAAGCTGTTTGCTCTCTGTGCTAGTTTCAGCGTTCATGGTGAAATCATAGACCCATAGGGCCTTGCTTCCAGAATATGATGCTTTACATTCCCTACATGAACCTGTATGATGGAGGAAGCTCTGAAACAGCATGTACTTTTTCACTAAACCTTCACATTTTTGCCTAAAACTGTACTAAGAAAACTCTTCTGGCTGAGGACAACCTCTGCAAAACCAGTCTGACTCTGATCTTTTTCTATCCATCCATTATCTCAAGGCATAAACTCAAAATTATGAAAAAAATTTACCTGACTAGAGCTGAAAAGAAAAAAATGCAAGTAACAGAATAGAGGAATAAGTAGAAGTTTGGGCTGGAGTTTGATCTGATGGATCGGTGCAGGGCGGGTATTGATGATGCACGAGTCTTATCTGCAAACAGACAGGCTTTAGTGCTGGAATGTATCCTCATTGACACTGTGTGCGCACACAAATACACACTTTATCCACAAGTCTCGCTGTTCACATTCTCTGTTGGGTACCATCATTATCCTCATATCTATAAATATCAGACTTTCTCTTTTTTCCAGCTTCCTTCCTCCATTCTCTCTTTCCATCTCTGTTTGCACTTTTCTGGGTCACCTGCTCGACTCAGCCCTGACTGAGATATTTCAGATGAGTTATATTCACAGTTTAATGCAGGATGGGGGAGAATGCACACACACACAAACGCTATACATACATTTGAGGCTTTATTACAGTGGACTGCTAAATGGATTATCACACTCTGTAAAAGCTGACAAAAATATTGTCAAGATACTGTATGTACCATTTGTTAAATCATCCCACAAAAGGGGTGTATTCTGGATTGGGATGCATATACGACTGCACTTCATTTTCCACTGAGGATCGTTGCATGGAGTCTCCTAATGACTTTCAAAAGAGTTTAAAAGAAAAAGGCCATTAATAAATGCTGACAGTTTCACACCAGCATATATGTGACAGATTTGTTTTTAGCAGAGATATTATTTATAAATTGAATTCCAACCCTTTTCTGAGTGGATCCAGTGTCCGTCTTGGTTTTCCGTAGACGCTCTTAACATGCATGTAATATAATTTTTTTTTCCACTGGCGAAGGTGCTGAAAGCTTTAGCTTTGGGATTGTCCATTTTTTTCCCCCCAGTGAACCCTCAGAACACAGGAGTCTTTTTACAGCCATGCTTTAACTCAAATTACAACCAAGTTCAAATTCCACCAGCACAATGTAATTGACTCACTGCCCAAAGCTGACGTCAGTCAGCAGAATCCCTCCCTCCCGTTTGTTGCTCCGACTCGTTCCTCCCACTGTTCAGTCTCATTGCTTCAGCGGTGCGATTCCTTTACCTCTGTGCCTGTGTCCATTCACTGTTCCAACAATAGTCATGCATAGTCCCTGGTTGCTTCCTCGTGTGTGCCCTCCTTTTCCCAACATTGTTATGGTTTTGTAAATCAAAAGTCTCCCTTTGCTGATGGGAAATGTTTATATGATATGCTGACCAGAAGTGGCAGCTACTTGCACTTCGTTACCATTTGTTTATGAGCATTATTACTAGGTTCTGATTGTGTCATAGCTTCAACCTTAAACATGTGATCTAGAATCAATTCTTTAATTTAATAGTCTTGTGAAACCTTACCAGCAGAGGCACATTTGTGTTCCCAGCATTATTGCAGATCATTAGGTACGTGCTAGGCAGGAGATCGTTGGGTCTGTCCATCCGTCCAGGTGTCTGTCTGTGAGCTATTGCCTTTCCTGCCTACAGACTCGAAAACCACAAGGAGTTGAGCCATGAAATTTGGCATGTGTGTTCTTTACTCTTCAAAGACGTGCAACACGACATTCATACGTACGTCTGTCTGGCCAAAGCATTGGGCTCACTTTGAAGCCAGACGATAGCTGGAAGTAATCAGGATGCTTCCTGACATCTGGTGCAAAGGACTCATTTCTCCCATTCCCAAGCATGGGGACAAATAAGACACTAACCATCGCCACAGCATCTGTTAGCAGTTGTCTTGGTAAATTTTAAAAGTTCCATCCTCTGTTTAAAATTCTGAATTCTGTATATCAATAAATTATGTTCAGTTCCTCCTTAAGATCTCTCTTTATTGAACTAACTGCCGTGTCAATCCTTCATGTGCATTATCGTCACTGGTAATGATCATTGAGTCCCGGGCTATGACCCAGAGACCAAACTTGCTGTAAGTTGGTGCATCAGGTTAGGAGTGCTATCAGTAGCATGCTTATCATTTTTATTTTTTAGGTGGTTTTGTGCTGTGAACTTTATCTCCAGATATTCCCCTAGCGTCTGAGGTATCAGAGGGTGGACATTTGGCAGAAACTGCCTGAACTGTAGAGCATGCTACCATGCCAGGATTTTTTTTTTTCTTTTTGACCAGACAAATGCAGTCTTCACTTTCAAAGAGAACACTCAAATGTTTCGGGCTAAATTTAACTCAATTATAAAGGCCTTCACAAGTAAAGAATCCTACGTCAGATGGTGATTAGTCTACCTAACCCCTCTGAGATGCACTGCGAATAGTCTCACTGCAGCACTGCTGTCCAAACACCAATAAAAGCTAACAAATTATAACACAATGAAAGAAAAAACCCAGTTTGGAACACTGGAAAGGAAAAACTTCAAGCCAGGATAGATTAAAATGTTATCTTGCACTGACTTGGCAGAATGTCTCCCTGCTGCGAGAGATAAAAAGCAGAGACAGATTCTAACCAAGTGCAGGCTTACGAACACAAATTGGCAACCAAAAAAGGAAGACACCAAAAAATCTGAATGTGTGGTCACTGCTTGAAAGGTGAGGTTGAGACACTTTTCCTCTTGCACTGTAAGACATTTATTTAAAAAGAAAAAAAAAGCTTGCTTTTGCCAGTTAAACTCTATAATTACACATTTCAAAGAATATAAGATGTCAAAAGTAAAAATAATGTACTGTTTATTGTACCGTATAGCCTGACGCTTCGGAAAGTCTTGATATTTGCAAAATTAACTTTAGAAAAAAGCGCTCCTTTATCTTCTCTTCATTGCCAGCATAACTCTTGTCACCCGTTATACAACAATAAAAGAAGCAATGATCTGTAAGAAGTTGGGTCTCTTCAAAGTTTTCTCTCAAGTTCAATTAAATACAGCACTGGTTTTGTTGTTCTACATAATGGAGAACTGTTTTTTTTTTTAAATCTAATTTTAAAGCTGCTGGAAAATCAGGACAATCCAGTGAAAAGCTTTCACCTGGGACTGTTCCTGTCCCTCCAGAGGTGTGAAGTGAGAGGCTAGAAGGCCCTCTGATCACAAGATAAAGGCAGAACAACAGAATTAGCACTTCAAACAACACGGTGTTGCTTTAAAAAAAAAAAAAAAAAAACTCAAATAATAGGAATACACACTTCATATCCGCCGGGGTCAGAGTAAACACAGCCTGCAGAGTCAGTGCCATTTAAATGGGAGATTAGCCTGGATGGAGAGATGGTGGAGAGAAGGACAAACATCCACAGCCACTTGTGACAGCTGTGCGTATGTGTGTGCAGATGTGTGCGCACGTGTTTGCCCACTTGATTGCTTGTCTTTGGGATGCGGAAGAGAAGCAGCGGCAGGCACATCCGTCTATTTTATCGATATATTTTAGCTTCATGTCTAACACAGACTGAAAGAGAAGGCATGGCCACACAGAGCCACTGTCGACTCGGTGCTGTTGTATCTGTTGTGACTTTCCCCAGTAACGTTTTGATGACTTGGCGGAATAAAATAAAGCTGGAGACAGCTAATAAAGAGGCAGCTTTCCGTCATTAAGACATAATTACTTTAAATTTATTCAGACATACCCACTACAGTGACAGAGGGGGGCACATGTACATGCGTGTTTTGCAATATGTGCAGCAAACTTAGTGCACTTGTGACAACAAGCATTGTCGGGATTTTATTTTAAGGATCCGCAGACAGTGGCAAACATAGGAGATCCTTAAAATTTCGATGTATTCAAAATGCCACACCATCTACCTGGCCTCAGGGATGTCCTTTAAACCAGAGCAGCTAAGACTAAAATCTCAGTAACTGCAGGGCGGATGACCATGGTTCATGGCCGGGATGAGTCTCACTGACTGAACCCTCCACCTAGCACCACCGCGATGTTGATGTTTTTGGTGTCTAGGGACAGCGCTATAACATTTTGTACAGTTATTAAACATTAACAATGGGAATTTAATGATAACCTCATTTCTGTCCAGTTAAAAAAAAAATGTTCAGAGACATATCATATGCAGACAGTGAACCCCAAAGACCTTGTGATTCCCATACTTTTTATCTAGTGCCACTCGTAGGGGTGACATTTGTGGTTTTCAGTGAAAGGTCACAACTACTGGATCGATTGCCAATTTGGTGCTGACATTTATGGTCCATTCAGGATGAACTGTATGCACGTTAGTATTTAGCTCTGCCAATGCTCACCGCCTAAGTACAGTTGTAGACCACCATTAGTATGGACATAGATGATATGAATAAACCTTTTTTAGTTATTTACTAAAATAAGGCTTTAAATATTTATTACTTTAATTATTGATTCCTCTCCTGGTTATTAAAGATAAATCAGCAGAGATTTAATGTGTTTTTTTAAAGCTTGGTCTAACACAAAAGTTGACTGAAATTGTGTGAGTGCCAGTGAGAGATTGTGTTGCTGTTGCTGAATTCAAGACTGGATAATCTTTGTTCGATCTGCCAAGACAGTGGAAGGACTCGGGGAACTGTGCTGAGCTGTATGTGGTCACTACTCGCAACAAATTTAGGAGCGAAAAGGAAAAAAGTAGTAGATTTGGTGGAAAAATATTAAGCGCACGGATTGTTTCCAAAGGCGTAGATTTTACTGTACTGCCACTCCTGAAATGAGTGCTCAGCAGTTTATTGTGAAGAGTCATTCAAGCTGAGACAAGTCACTGTCACATGTTTTCCGTCTTCCCTTAAGGCCAATCTGGGAACTCACCCAACTTTTGGCATCCTCCCAGTGTCATGCTACACCTGTTATCCAGCCTTTTCACTGCATTTAATTACCCCGTGTTATCATGACAGCTAGTCATCCTACAGAACTATATACAGTGCAAAAGATAAGAATTGGCCATAAAAAGCACAGACGGTGAGATGTGACTTCCAGCAGTGGGCTCATTTATGGTTTTCTTCCGGCACCGGCAGGAAGGGCTGCACGGAGAGAACCACGTCTGGAACAAACTCAGAGAGTAGAGATTTATGGCCGGGCGGTGGGCCAGTGTTCAGTACATGGGCTCAATCACAAATCTCCACGCACACAACTCAGATAAATATCAGCCTGAGAAACAAAGTTGGTCATCAGCCACACAAGGATAGAAACAGAAAAGGTGGGGGGGGGGTGAAGATATATGCTGATTTGGGATGGATTCTGTGGAGAGGCAGATATATTTCAAAGTGAATGTTTGGCAGTTCAGATGGAACACGGTTTCCCTTTCCAGCAGCAGATGAAAACGGACAGGAGAGGATGAAAGGATAAAGCAGCGAGCAGGAGGGATGAAGAGAGAGTTGCGCAGGTATCTTAGCCTGGGGACACACAGGAAGACTTAAAAATCCTTACAAATTTTAAAAATGAATTGCAGCACACATCTACTGCAAGCGTCAGAGCTGCACGCTCAGAACAGATCTTTAAAAACAGCACCATCATCCTTCCAGTTCGGGGAAAGAAGAATCACTAACATGAAGACGCTTATTGTCACCGAAATCAACCAGATCCATTCATCTGAGCCCAGTCTGTTAAACCTGCAAACACTGATATAACTTGCAATGCTATACAACCGTTTATATTCCATGTTTACAATAATATCTGGGCCTGCTACAGTGTTACCATGGCACACCATATCCCATTTACAAATCACAGCCCAACACATGATGTAGCATTTTGGTGACATCTGCACACGCTAACTCGCTAGTCTTGACTCAAGCACATCTTAATCTCTAAAAGCATCAAAAATGTTTCTTTCATGCCCTGCTTGATAACACCCAGTACACAACGAAAGACATTCAGTCTGATCTGATATAACAAATCATGCCACTTTCATGTTGGCTGAATGGGAAGTTTCCTCAAAATCAGTGACACAGAAAAATCAGAATCTTTATTCAAAAGCCAGTAAAGAAGCCAATAAAGGGCTTTGGAGCTACACTTTTTCTTTCGTTCTCCCTGAGCTTTCCAAATATGCATAATGGTACGCTCCACTCGGCTGGGATTAGAGCACCTCTGGACAGCCTTACCCAAACCATTTGGAGCATAGCTCAACAAGAGTAAATTTTAGTGCCTATACTTAACCTTAGACCACTAACATCAGGTGATTTTTTTTTACCTACACGATTATAGTAACATGATTTTCATTGTGGTGCTGCTGTATGAGATGCATGCAGAATTCATATTAGAGTCAGCTGGTCATTTTTCCCTCCTCAAAAATGTTGTTTGTCCCTCTCACAGTTGACACTGATGCAGGGGGACTGTTCCTTCACTCGGCTCACATGTTCCATTTTATATATATATATATATATATATATATATATATATATATATATATATATATATATATATATATATATATATATATATATATATATATATATATATATATATATATATATATATATATATATATATATATATATATATATGAGAGAGAGAGAGAGGCCACAGTTTCCACATCTCAATCCAATAGAGCACCTTTGGGATGTAGTTCAATGGGGGGGGAATGAGAAATGTTTAAGGCAGCTATAAAGGCAGGAGGTGTCTAACAGTACTAGCTGAATATTCATTCGTTGGGTGGGTATCCAGTTGTTAATTGTGGAAGTTGGATAAATATTTATATATAATAATATATGCATCTCAGCCAGTGTGCATGACATCCCTCACTCACAGCAATGACTTTTACACTTTCAATTAGAGGTTTTGCTCTTCTGCAAGAACTCCTTTCAGATGGTGAGGCACCTTCCGGTTTCTCCTGCGGACTCTGTGCCATTCAGTGAGCTGTAGTACCCAGACTGACACTTTCAGTTAATTGAGAGAAAAAAGAGTTCCAGCTTATTCTCTGGGTGGTTATTTTACTTGTAAATATGACCCAGAGCACAGTGCAGCCATTATACACTGCTCTAAAAAAATTAAAGGAATACATTTATCAGAGTGTAGCATCGAATCACTTAAACTTATAGGAAATAGATTCAATTTTATTTTATTTATATAGCACCAAATCACAACAGTCACCTTAAGGCGCTTTATATTGTAAGGTAAAGACTCTACAATAATTAAAGAGAAAACCCAACAGTCAAAACAACTCCCTATGAGCAAGCACTTGGTGACCGTGGGAAAGAAAAACTCCCCTTTAACAGGAAGAAACCTCCGGCAGAACCAGACACAGGAAGGGGCAGTCATCTGCCGTGACCGGCTGGGGCTGAGAGATGGGGCAAAAGACACACCGTGGAAGAGAGCCAGAGATTAATAATAATTAATGATGAACTGCAGAGTGGGGTAAAAATAGAGTGAAACGAGGTGAATGAAAAGAAATACTCAGTGTATCATGGGAACCCCTCAGGTCTATTATTGCAGCATGACTAAGGGATGGTTCAGGGTCACCTGATCCAGCCCTAACTATAAGCTTGATCATGAAGGAAAGTTTTAAGCCTAATCTTAAAAATAGAGAGGGTGTCTGTCTCCTAAAGCTGGTTCCACAGACGAGGGGCCTGAAAGCTGAAGACTCTGCCTCCCATTCTACTCTTAAGTATCCTAGGAACCACAAGTAAGCCAGCAGTCTGAGAGTGAAGTGCTCTATTGGGGTGATACAGTGCCATGATAAGATGGGGCCTGATTATTCAAGACCTTGTATGTTAGGAGAAAGATTTCAAATTCTATTCTAGATTTAACAGAGAGCCAATGAAGAGAAGCCAATATGGGAGAAATCTGCTCTCTCTTTCTAGTCCCTGTCAGTACTCTAGCTGCAGCATTTTAGATCAGCTGAAAGCTTTTCAGGGAGCTTTTAGGACGGCCTGATAATAATGAATTACAATAGTCCAGCCTAGAAGTAATAAATGCATGCATTCGTTTTTCAGCATCAGTCTGAGACAGGATGTTTCTAATTTTAGAAATATTGCACAAATGCAAAAAAGTGGTAAAAGTGTTTAATATGTGCATTGAAGAGGTTATTCTGGTCAGTTAAGTATCAGAGGGGGTTGTTAATCAGATCCAGCTGCTTTGATGTTAATGGGATTAACAACAGGTGCATCAGAGGGGCAACAATGAGACAACCCCCCCGCAAAAAAAGCACTGGTTTTAGAGGTGGAGGCCACTCACATTTTTTCCCTCTTCATTATTTCTGACTGTTTTCTCACTAGCTTTGCATTTGGCTAGGGTCAGTGTCACTATTGGTACCATGAGGCAACACCTGGCCCCTACAGAGGTTGCACAGGTAGTCCAACTCCTCCAGGATGGCACATCAATATGTGCCTTTGCCGGGTTTGCAGTGGCTCCCAGCACAGTCTCAAGAGCATGGAGGAGATTCCAGGAGACAGACCTTAACCCATAAGCAGGTCTGATACATGCTCCTTTGTGCGAGGACAAACGGATGACCTCCAGCAGCCGCTGGTATGAATGTTTCTGACCCAACAATCAGAAACAGACTTCATGGGGGGGTGGCCTGAGGGCTCGACGTCGTCTCAGTGTGCCCTCAGGCCACTGCCCGGCACCGTGAGCCTGACTGCCATTTGCTACAGAATACCAGAATTTGCCGGTTGCACCTCAGACTCTCCAGGAACTCAGGTCTGGTCCAAATATGGGAGGAGATCCCCCAGGACACGATGCGTCGTCTCTTTAGAAGCATGTCCCGACATTGTCAGGCATGCAATACATTTTTTCACTTCAATTTTCTGGGTGTCTTTGAACTCAGCCCTCTGTAGGTTGATAAGTTTCATTTCCATCAAACAATGTGGCATCCTTTCTTTCCTAACACATTACTCAGTCCATATCACTACAGATACCCAACATGATTGCTTTCCTAATTGAGATCTGCTGTGGTTTCAAAGTGTTCCATTCATTTGTTGACCTGTTTATTAGCTTATATGAATGATGGCTTTGAATATTCACTACACCACCAAATCTCCAGGCCTCAAAAAAATGGTATTCTGGACAGATATGCTTTCTGACGTATCTTTGGCAACTGTTTACTCGCTTTCTCTCAGTTCTGCAGGGGAAGTTTCTATAAGGTCACCGTTAAGAGAGCGTCTGATTTAGCCCAAACCATAATCGTCACATAAACCTAAGTAGTCCCCCAGTCCCTGAAGTTTCACTGACAGAAGGTCATGACTCTAGAAGAATACAAATAAAAAATGAAGTACCTCCCAGACATTGTGACATCCTAAACTATTTCCACGGTTGGGTTCTTTTGTGAAAAGTCAGCATGCTTATAAGGTAAGCGGCATTGGATAACGCATTAGGGATTAAGGCAACCAAAATACAGGTGCGAACAAAACAGATGGTTTCTGACAACCATCATTAACATATATTCCCTATCTGTGAAAAAACTAACAACAGCTGCATCAGGGCGGGAAAGGGAAAAAAAAATGGGAGACTCAGAAATAAAAATACAGTGCTTTCAAATTTGGGATGAATTTCCAGGAGGCAGTGAATATATTTCAATGTGAATATCTGGCAGTTGAGACGGAGTGATGTCCAAGGGAAGATAAAAATGACAGGACGGCAAGCCTGCTATCAGCACTTTCCTTCCGGAAAGAATAAAGAAAAAGCATAACTCTGCTCAGTACTCCCCTTCATGTGTCAACACAGCCATGATGTGCATGATATGAAGGTTTTAAATGCCTATTTATCCGAACTATCCCCAAAATAACGTCATTATAATTTCCCCCAGTGTCCAGGTTTATGCTGTGCAAAAGTTCACAAAGAAGTTGCAGCAGTGTCGGTTTAAGGTACGGACCTCGGAGGCGAGCAAGATACTGTCGTCTTGTGCGCACGAACTGTTGATACGATGAAGTGTGCGAGTGCTTGAAGGATTCTTCTGGTGGAGCACGGTGCTGCTTTACTGCTGAATGTAAACACAGATCACAAATGACTAATGCTGCTATTTGTGGATCATCTCAACTTTAAGCATGGAAAGCGTTCTAAGCAGACATAAAGCATCCATTATTTAGGCAAGTGCCCTAAAAAGGCACTTTTTGTTCTAGTGATAAAACCCTGTAACGGCCTTAGTAATTATAGTAGAAGCAAAGGAGGAGAAGGAAATGGAGTATTTATAGGGCTATAAATGTTCTGCTGCAAGATCACTGGTGTAGGTGTGTCAACAAAACCTCAGACACTGATGCAGAAGGCTGCTATTCCTTCACCTTTTAAACCAGGGGGCTGCTCTCTGTATGCGGATTGAAACTGTAGCTATTTATATTGTTGGGGATGTGGATTGAGCCCTGATTTTTTTCAGTCAGCTGTTGTTGGATTGGTTGGAGCAGACACATATCTGTAAGGTCAAAGCTAGTCCACGAGCAGGTGTGTTCATTGTTAACAGGAGGGGACGACAGACTTGGTGTCGCCCAACCGTGACTGTGCCACTCGTCCGGGAGGAACCAGTTGCAATCTGTGCACTGATAATAAGAAAAGCATTTTGAATTAAGGAATCGAGAGGGTTGGTTTTTTTTTGTTTGTTTGTTTTTTTTTTTGTGAAAGACAGAGAATCTGAAACTCTTATTAACCCAACTCAATCAGGTTGATGAAAACCACAGCAGAGATTAGATATCGACATGTCCGTGTCGCTTACTTACGACGTTGTTACAATATAACATTTTTCTCTAGGCCACATTTGTGATGTAGCAAAAATGGATACATTTGTAATGAGGCTGTATACCTGCATACCTACCTGGAATATTCACTTGTTGAGTAGGTATTCAGGTTCTGATGTGTGTGTGTGTTTTTGTTTTTTTTAAATTATGGAATATTTAACTTGCCATCTTGTGTGCATGACATCCTTCACACACTGCAGTTATCACTTTGTGTAGCTGGTGATTTGCAATGGTTCTAAAAGGCACATGATGATGTGTTGCTGCTAAGAGTGTCAGATCAGAAAACACTGTGTTTTCGGAGGACATGGACAAATTACATGTTTTGCTGTTGTGTGTTTGGATGGCAGGATGGTCAGAGCACAAGATGTCTGTGTGCGTGGAGGCTGGGGGGTGGGTGGGTGGCTGGGGGGGGGGGTTATGGCATCTTGTTACAGGGGTCTGCCACAGAGAGTCAAGTAGCAGTCAGGCCAGCCATCAGTGTGAAGAGCCTCTTTACTGTTGCTCACTTCTCAAACAGCCACCTCCAATCACACTGATGCTGCCCTCCTTAGCTTACTGATTTTGCCTAATCAGGAGTGTGTTTGCCTAATCAGGTGTGTGTGTGTGTGTGTGTGTGTATGTGGTGGGGGGCTTAGATTCTACAAACTCTTTCAATTGTACTGCTGCTGCCACCCTCACTCTCTCTGAGTTTCCTCATTTAGATTTTGATTTAGATTCAGCTCTGGAAACTTCAATAATGATCTCACTCCAGCCGTCTCTCCTCTTCCTCACCGTTCAGTGTCATAGTTTCCCTTTACGGTCACACAGTCTAATAAGAAAGCCTTCGCAAGAGAAAAAAAATTCAGGCGATCCGCTCTCACCTCTTGCGACCTTTGTGTTGATCCATCTCCAGGTGAGTGGAGATGCAAAGCTGAGAAACATGCGATGGAGTGGTTTGGATGTGGGCATTTTGGGGAAGCGGAAATTGGGGAATATGAAAAATAAGTGTCACATTTCATGTGCTCGTGCAGAAATGTAAGAAGACGAGAGACAGGCAGAATTGGGATGGCTTCAAACGCAGCCCGAATTCACTTCCAAACTGGCTGGGTTTCAGCGAGCTTCCTCTGCAGATCCACACCATGTCACCTACAGTGAAAATCCTGGAGTCCGTGATAAAGGCAAATGAAAAGAGGTAATATAAAAAAAATCAACATAATCATGTGCATAATCACAACGTCGGCACTATGTTCTCAGCTTGAGCTCATAACAGCAATATGAGATTGGAGTTTATTGCATTAATCATGTAAACGTTGCTCTTGTGATTAAAGCAGAACTGCTGTTTATTGCTTGTAATTGTATTCGGGTCGGGCTACGCTCCTAGGAATACCGCACGCAGCATTAATATTTGATGAACTGACTCTGGATCAGGCGTGGGGAGCCGGTTCCCCTTTCATGTTGATTTGAGCCGGCGGTATTGGAGCTGACCTCAGAGCGGCCCTTCTTTCTCTCAGCAAGAAGAGCACATTTGAATATCCACGTCAAAATTGTTAGTTTGCAATATTCTTTTCATTTTCTCTCTATTTTTATCAGCAAATCCAATATGGGGCATGAAAGCATGCGCATGCATAAACAATGCCAACCATATGATTGCTCAAGCGAGTGCGGGGGGGGGAATGAAAAATGTCTTATAGCGCCGGGTAGGAACAACAAAGGAGAAGACCGTGCCCTTCTTTTTCTTAAAGCTCTTAAAAGCAGCTTTATCATATGATACTACAAGCTTTCAGAACAGTGCAAGGGGTAGAAAGACAGAGTGTGTCTTTAAAGGATGAGAAAAACGTGTTCGTCACCTTCTCATGCCCTCACTTACCAAAGCAGAGACATGCCTGAGCATGAAGCAACACGTTTTTTTCCCCTTTTCCCCTCCTTGAATCTCTCTGTTTGCCTTTCCTGTTTTTAAATCCTGTACTTGCCTTCTTTACTTTGTAGGAAATGCTGCTGGGGGGGGGGGGTTCAGAAGCCTCTGATATAGATCCCGAAATGGGAAATAAACTTTAAAAGGTTCAGGAGGATCACTTCAGTGTGTCCATTGTATCTGGGGGTCTCCCTCTCTCTGCTTTCATGTGACAGGACTGAGTCCGCACTGAAGGGCTGAGAGAGCTTTGCTGAGAGAGATTTAACTGCTCAGTAAGTACAGTGGATGTAAAGGCCCGAGCAGAACTTCCTGCAGATGATCTGGCCGAGTCTGCTTCCAGGAAAATTTGACAGAGCTCACGAAAGAAACAAACGCATTCAGACGGGAACACGCTGCAGCCTCGCCGATTCATTCATTCACATGTCACCTTGTTGTCACAGGCCACTGTTAGCGCGCACAACATGTGTGACGTGTGTTAAAGTGCCGCTTATGCAATCTGTCACTGGAGGGAGTATTGAAGGTTTGGTGATGCAATTATGCAGCACTCGCTGGACGTGAAAGCTGACTTGGTCTGTTTTTTTTTTTTCCTTTCCACGGAGCTCTGACCCGGGGATTTCTGACAGCTCTGCTTTGGACCCCCCCCCCTCCTCCTCTTTCTCCCTCTCATCTCCCCTGATGTATACCAACCCCTGGAGCTCCAACAACCCTCATTCTCATCACTCTCTGCAGACACGCAACTGCTCTGATAGTCTTACCATTTTTCCACATTATTATCAGTGTTGGGCACATGTCATGACTGTAATACAGTCTGGTCAGTTATTAAAAACTGATCCATATAATTCGCTTATTTGACGTTGCTGAAAAGAAATGTTTCCGGTATTTTAATGCTACAAAAATAATTTCATATCTGTGCATGCTAAATATTCTTCTGTTTGTGAATGCTTTTGTAACCCTTTTAAGGTTATTTCATACGCATGTGTGCAGCATACCCTGTATTACATTTGTATGTAGGTTAATCTACTATATTTCAGCTGTATTAGTGTGAGAGGCATGCATGCAAATGGAGGGTTAATGGATTCTTTAAAATGCACATTTTTTTGTTAGAAATAAGGTGGAAATAATCTTCCTCAGATGGTTGATCTTAATTTTCTAATCTTTGATTTTCTAATCTGTATCTACGAGCTGCCGTTTTAAACAGCTGACAAATCTCATTTCATAAGCTGAATAAAATTCTGTTGCCCGTGCAGCATTTTGAAAAATGCATCAGCACAAAATGTGATGTTTAATGCTTCAAAAACATTTAAAGACATCTTTACTCTTCTTAAATGCAGTTTACTGATAACAGTGTCATCCAGTGCCATTAAGAATCCTGCCAACGCACTTAAGCCACAAGTGCTGCTGCCTGAGTTCAGCTGTGACTTTTTGGCTTCTGCTGTACTAATAAAATTTTTGATAACTTACATTATGTCTACAGGCTTGTTCATTTACCTGATGCTTACCTGATGACTGCGTGTGACAGAGATTCATTGACCCTGTTGTGCTAATGAGGGAGTTTTTAAAGATGATGGCCCACAGCTTTTTTATTTGCAGCTTGTCACCTTTGTTACATTTTACTGTAAAATTGATGCATTTTTTAAACAACGTCATGCACAAATTGAACTCCTGCATGGAGTTATGGATGCAGAATGCCACGAGCAGTTCGGTGCATTACTGCCCTTCTGTCAGATGCTGCTGGCATCAAAGAGATATGCAAACAGTGTGTTTTGAAGTCATGGTGATATTCGACACTGTGGGACAACAGCCCTCTTTTCAAGAGCAACAAAGTGTGCATTGAGAGTGCAGCCGTGTCGGTGGGGTAAGTCACAAGTGTGCCGGCAGGAGACCACGCATTGTGTCCCGTTTAACACTTTGTTTGTTTCGCCGTGTTTTCACTTGCTGGTTAGGATCAGGAAAGGATTGTGGTTTTGGTCGAACCGCTCTACGACATCGACATGCACACTGAAAAATGATGTGATTAAAGGGCCCTTACAGCAGTGTTTGAGGCTGGGTGCACACTCTGTGTCTGTCTCCTTCAACGTGACTGACAGGGTCCCTTCTTAAGTAGTGTGTGATACTGGCATATAGCATTTACTCAGTGCCATCTAATAAAGCTGCATAGGCAGAAATGGGTTGGTACATGTGAGTCTTTACGGTCTTTAATAGTTCTATTTGCTGATGCTGTGGATTTATTTAGCATGGAGAGAATTTAGTTTGAAACACTGTGGAGGGAGTAAAGGAAACGTGTTTGTGGGGGGGGGGCAGATTTGGAAGCAGGTCAGAAGATTCCTTAACAATGAGAAACAGATGATCGTGTTCTTTCAATTATAATGCTGGCGTCAGCGTGTATGTGTGCTTTCTCAAAACTTTATTGCTAACACATTTGGATGACCGAAGCCATAGTCGGCTGTACTTTGGCAGTGATGACACAATACTCCTAGCCCCCCCACCCCTCACCCCTCACAGTCAGATTTGTTTTGCAGAGCTTTCCCTCTCTCCGTTCTCTCATCCGTCCGTTCTTCCTTCTCTCCCCTTGCTCGGCCCTGCAGCGGGTTCCACAGAGGTGAGCGTGTGTGGGAAGGCATTGCTGTAGGACTGACAAGGAAGGAACGATTTTCACTGGCCAGTAATACCAGCTCACGGTTGTCAAGAGTGGTGCCGAATGTTACGAAACAATATCTTGGCAGCCAGTTTTCTCTCCCACCCACTGCTTAGAAGCAAGAAGTCATAGTCTATAAACCGCAAATCCAGAGATGATGACATCTCTGGCTCTTATTAATGCCGTTAGCTTAGTTAGGAGTTTGTTTTTAGCTTTGGACTACAGCCTCCTACTCTACTTCAAGCTTGCTGAAGGCTTATTTTTGTCAGGCTCGGGTACTTTTTTCCTGTTTGATTACTAAAACAGAACGACTAAACTGAAAGCCAAAAGCCACTGTATGATGAATATTTACCTTATTTATCATTTTGAAAGTAATTTTGATTGCACTGTGTAATAATGAAATAATACAGCTGCAGGAACAAAAAAAAAGGAAGCATAATTTAATCTCTTTAACTCAGTTTGTCGCTTTGACTTTGTGTGAAATGTGACTTACAGCACAGTCACAAAACAAAGAGGGGTTATTAGTTTGCACACAGAAAAAATGTCTGATGGCAAAGTCTACAGCATCACCTGTTGCTGTAGACATAATAATAAGCAGAAATAGATCATTCATTAATGTCAGAATGTTGCAATCTTTCATTTGCATGAGCCGAGTCTGATCGTTTCTATGATTAGGCAAACGAGAATTATCCAATCAAATTTGAGCTAGGGTGCATATTTAATCCCGCCTTGATTGTCCACTACTGGAGGGCATAGTGATATGATACAGAGTAGAATTTGGCTCAATTTGGACTTGTTCATCTAACCCTTGTCCTCCTTCTGATCCAATGGCCTGTCTACACAGGAAGCATATGTTAGCAGCATGTTGGAACAGCAGCAATGCATTTGGGTGCATACTGAATTGTAGCTCTTGCCACTCAGCATCCATGTTGTGCACAGTTACCAGATAAACTGACATAACCTTCTGCTTTGGGCATGCTCAATGCAACAACGCAATTGGCTGATATGTTTCAGGGCAGGGGTACAGAAAACCAAAAGTGTTTAGTCTTGCAAAAGGGTGCATGTTAACCCACTTTAACCACTGTGATCTTTGTCTGACTTTTAACCGAGTAGCTTAGCTGCCTAAGCCCAGTGAAACTAAGTGAAAATTAAAGTAAAGGGTGCATGAAAGGGAAACTTTTCCCAAAGAAGACCCAAAATTCAGTCCCAAAGTCAGCAGTCGGATGTTTGTGCCAGCTGCAGGCCTTACAGTGAAATGCTAGTAGGCTAAAAGTCATGCATTATATTCATAGCTATAAGCAAATGACCTAGACTGTTGTTTGGCTAGAGGATTTCATTAAAATAGAATCTGTTTCATCAAACATATGTAGGGCAGATGACTGAAATATGCATTTGAAAAGCCCAATGCATAGTCGCACCACACTGGGAAATGTGGAGGCCATCAGTCATCAGCAACTCCCTCACCAGGTCCTTATGTCTCTACAGCTCCATATAGAGCTGCAGAGCCCACACTTCAAAGACATCTGTGTGAAATTTATAAAAAGCCATTTGTAACTAAGAGTGGCAGCACCTGAGACCAAAGCATGCAGCACAACTGGAGCAATATGCTCCTCAAGCTTCAGAAGCTAGCTTTCATGAGCCGTCTCATTTGATTGTGTCAGGGAGATGACGAGACGAGGCACTGACAGTCCGCTGATAGTAGACGTGCTGAAGTCCATTAAACCTGCATTCTTCCTCATGGCCAGCAGGGGGAGACTCAAAAAGAATTGTAATTGCATAGAAGTCTGAGAAAATGACTACTTGGTCAGTGACCTCAGTGAACACTTTCGAGGTGAGTTTATGGGCTTAGGTGGCGTCAGTGCAGCGTTAAACAGGAAATAGGGCATGCCTACCCTGTGACTGATGAGTCATTGTTGTAGGGCTGTGCAGTGTTTTCTCAGTCAGATCCACCGTTTCATTCTGAGAGGTTTTTGTTTTTGTTTTTGTTTCTTGTTTTTTTTGTTTGTTTTTTTAAAAAAAAAACAGCTAGAAACAGCCCAAAAATACTCAACTCAAGGTTTTCAGCTGCTGTGTCTATCGTCAATATATAGTCAGTGGGGGTGAGGTGACTCGTCCTTGGTCATGGCAGCCTACAGAGAATGAATGAGAGCAAAAAAAATCGTAAAGTGCTTTGCAGATTTACCATTTATATCAGCTGAAAGGTCTGGGTGTTCTAAGGTGCTGAAGTCACTTAGTTCTGCTTAGATAAAGCTATACTTGAGTTAATACTGAACCAGTGGTATACTGACACAACATTTCCCCTTTTGACTTTGAATAAATCTCAGCGAGGCCTGCCTTTGCTTGAAAAGGAATTCCTGCTTCCTCCCTCTCTCTTTCTCTCTCTTTGTAATATTTCCACTCATCCTCGCTCTCTCTCCTTTGCTGTGACACATACTATATACAGCATCAGACACCCATAAATATCACTCTGCCACTCGGCTACAGGATGATGTATGAGCCTTTGACTTGCCAGCGTGCCATCTTGAACTAGAAAGAGCATAATACACTCACTCACACTCATATACACATTCATCTCTGACCCTCCACCCCTCCCAC
This sequence comes from Pterophyllum scalare, assembly GCA_024447675.2. Classification (NCBI taxonomy): domain Eukaryota; kingdom Metazoa; phylum Chordata; class Actinopteri; order Cichliformes; family Cichlidae; genus Pterophyllum; species Pterophyllum scalare. The sequence goes on from JAMQGT020003307.1 coordinate 50,252, forward strand.
AAGGCACACATACTGAGGTAGACATGTTTCATCAAGCCGGCGAAATATGTGCTGCTCTGCCCTTGGCCAGCCCCACGGCAACCTGGGAAATGGAGTGTGCCGGCTTGCGGTGACCTCTGCGCCAGCAGCAAACTAAGAACTACATCTGTGGACCAACACGTCCGACTGGGGGCGAGCGTGCATGTCGTCAGTGTAGGGAGGTAATAAAGGATACAAACATGCACGTAAACATTTTTTGTTGCAGCCCACGTATAAATGTAGAAGAGAGACGGGTGCGGGTGCAGTGCGCACACACACACACAAACACACACACTGTATACAGATCCAGGTTAGTTATCGGCAACCGAGTCCCAGAGGCAAAGGTCTACAGATGGGGTTGGAGACTGTTTCCTCTTTGAGTCAAATCTGCAGGGCTTTAATTGGCTGCTGCTCTTTCTGACCTATGACCTTTTGGCACAAATGACCACAGAGCCTGAGACAAAGAGAGAATTTCCATCAGGTATTGTTTAGCAAAAAGGATTCCATGTACTTCATGTTGCTGGATCAATGGGAAGGCCGTAGAGGGAAGAATACTTTTGCAGCTGCTGATATGTTGGGATTTGTGTGGTATTCTGCTGCCATATTTACTGTCTTATTCCCTTCATAAGTGCTATATGAGCAGCCTCCATGGCAGGATAAAGGTGGGATTTGACTAGAATTGATGGGACTGATTTTAGCCTTTTATTAACATGAGAAATGGCTGAGACACTGGTGTCTGGCTTTTGCAGGGCACGCATAAAAATCTTAATATACCATATGTTGTATTGAATATATATAACTTTAATTTCCATGGTTTCTGCAGCCGTTGGTGTCGATGGCTCGTTTTGACATGCTTTTCCGTGCTCTCGATCTGCCCGGCACCAATCTTTAATGTCATCTCACCGCTCTGTTCTTGGTCTCCCTTGTTATCTGGGGATGTCCTTCATGCTTGTCCCTACAGTTTTAATAACTCTATCATTCAGCATCGTCATGATGTGGCCAAAGATCCCAAGTTTCCGCTTGATAATCATTTGTATGATCGAATCTTGTTAGGCACTAAGGCAAACCGGCGTCTGATCTCTTTTGTGCAGGTGTCATTGCAGGTAATGAGACTTCCTAAGAAGATGAATTCTTGAACATTTTCAACTGGTTTATTGTCAGCTGAACACCATAACGTTGGTCTCGCCTGGGTGGATCCTGCTCTTGCAGAATCTCCAGTTATTAGGTTGAAGCTGTTTTGCAATTTTCCTCTATGATGTCAGTGTTGCCAGCAAATCTGAGGTTATTCACACCAGGCCTCGGTTTGCATGTTCTGCAGAATTCTTTCAAGTTATAAAACTGAGAGGAGAAAGTGGGTCCCCTTGTCTGCTCCCCACTTGAATCCTGCACCAATGTAGTTCAGCTGCTTTTGCACTATGTTAAATTTCTTTCAGTATGTTGAGCATCTTTAATTCAATACTAAATGACTTGTAAATTATTTTGTTCTGTTGTTTTTGTTCTGAGGAACAAACTGCAACTGTTGAACCGTACTGCGATCTTCAACCAGCCCGTTCTTCTGCGAGGTGTTCTTTGGTTCTCACTTTGAGATGCTCCAACATGATCATTAATGAGCGACAGGGTTGGCTAGTTGCTGCAATCTGTCAGATCTTGTTAACTATTTCTCTATTATAAGGTCATAAAAACAAGAAAAGGGATATCTATCATAAATTTCATTCTCAGAGTTTCTCCTCTAAAGGCTTCGAGGGTCCACACCGTACTGTAATTTTAAACTTAAAGAGCAATGCATGGAGGGGGAAAAAAACAGGTTTGTAGTGACAAACTCTGCACATGCATGCTGTCCTTCGACACAATGAATCTTCTATATTCAAGCATTTGAACAAGTGTAGGGAAAAGAAGAAAAACATATTTTTGACTGGAAGGGGGGGCTTTAAATAAGTCACCCAAGGAAACAACACAAGACATCAAAAAGAGAGAAAAATCTCTGCACACAAGATTTACTGTAGAGCGAGAGGTGCTGGCAGCTGCGAGATGAACGCGTAGCCAGAGGAATAAATCAAATGTTTGCAGTACTGACCGCACATATATTGTTATGAGCTGGGTGCACAGCCTGCTATTCTGTACTGTCTTTTAACCTTTGCCATACAACAAGTTTGGTACGCCCTTAAGTCCACCTAATCATGTCATATGTGACGCGTGTTAGATACAGTATAAATACAGACCGGAGATAAATGAAAGAAGAAAAATGAGCGTTTGATGTTTCCTTCACCCAGCAGCAGAAAAGCAATCAGTCCGATTGTGCATTAAAGCCCTTCTGGTTGCATGTGGTAGCCCATTTGTACATATGCATATAGAAATCCTGTATTTGCATCAAGGGCTCTGCTTCATTTCAGAAAGTCAGTAACCAAGCAGGTTTAGACCAGGATCCAAACAAATGCCCTCGTCAACACCGCCAATACAGGGAGTAAGTGGGGTCATTTTGATACTTTTGACCATCACATTTTAT
>JAMQGT020003308.1:0-51469 GCA_024447675.2 Pterophyllum scalare
CCACAATGTTGTGAGAGACTGATAAAGCCATATAGAAAATGAGTTCGAGTTACTGCTGATAAATATGGTTATGCAAACTATTGAATCATGGGGTAGTTTTTCACAGGACTGCATATGGAATGTGGGTGTAGTGCTGAACATATCTACACCATCCTCGCTTGATAATTTTTCTTCTGCAGGTTTAAAAATGAATTCCCCTGATTGATGAATTAAAAGGGTTGCCTGCATGAATTCTCAACCAGAGTCGCTTCAAGTTATTGCTGCTGAAGGCGGTTCTTCAAGCTACCGAATCAACCGCTGCACTGTTTTTTGTTTTTCAGATGACTTCACAAAGTGAAGTATGTATTTTTCATCTAACTGTATATATGAAATGGAAACAACTGGAAACCTGCACAACGGGTGTTACAGAGCAACATTTTAATTAGTGGAGAACAGGAATGAACATAACCTGAATGCACAGAAAGAGAGAAAAAGAGAAAAAAGTTTACATCTTTCTGTTGTAGAGTGAACAGAAAATATTTATTTCATTTCCATTTCATTAAATTCAAATGTATTTGTACAGCACCAGTTCAGACATGATTCATCTCAGGGCCTCACTGGAAGAATAAGAACTTATAATAATATTGTCAGAAAGCATGCCATGAGTGTGGAAGCTGAATACTCTCTAGCTGGATTTCACACAATGTTTCTTTTCTTTTGTTGTTTACTTTTTGCACAGCAATACCAGCTGAAGTACTAAACTGACTGTAAGCATAATATCAACAAACATGATAAAAAATAGAGACACGCCAAAATTAGATTCTACTAGTTTCTTATTAATTAAGCCTACTGGAATTTTGCAAAAATCTATTTCATCTGCCACCCACAGCAGAAATAAGCAATGGACGGCATTTTATTATTTACATATCCGTATATATAACATATGGCTGAGAAGGTAAACATGAATTAAAATGTGCTGTCAAGTTAACAGGATGAATTGCTGTAAATTGCTCCTCGTATCAGTTATTCATGAATGTATTCACATCTGAAAGAGAGGCACAAACAACTGTGAGACATGTTAAATTATTGACAGAAATTTCTAAATCTCAGACAGGTTCCTCTCTTTGATATTGTTCAGGTTAAATCTGGCACGTTGCTGGGCTCTTTGCCTCTTGGTGCCCACTCCCTTTCCTAGCTGCTTACCTATTTTCTTTTGACTTACAAAACAACCTCCACCTCCTCTCCTCTCTGCCTCCCCCAAAACAAAATGCACTCGAGGGGCACAATATGAAAGGCTCACAGAAATTCCAAAATGATAAAGCAGAAAGGGGTTCACGCACTGATTCATTTAGCTGACTCCAATCTGCTGCCGTGTAGGACGAACACACGTGTGCGATTTATTTATTTTCTCAAGCTACAGAAAAGGATCCTTAGAAGGAGGTGAGAGTCAAAATTGAACTACTGACACGAGGCAAAGTTATAAAATATGGATTAAGTTCGACATGAATCGTATCCAGTTCAATACAACTTACTGACAGGTCAGAAACATAAGAAATGAAGTCTATATGGGAAACATGGACATGCACACAAGGAAGTGTATGTACAGGGTATGAGCGAGTGAGCGCAGCTTTGAGTGCTGGCTGAAGCCGCATCAGTGGAACCAGCTTTCATCAAAGATGCACAACCTTAAAACAGACTGTCGGGAGAGCAGGCTGGTATCTTTCACTTGATTTATCCTTCAAAGCACAATCTTGCGAGATTTGAGTGAGAATAAACATCTACTTGCCCTTTTAAGTCTGTTTACATTTGCCTCTGCTGTGGTCTTTCGCTCTCAACCCTGATTTACACAGGTGTCCTCAGAGAAGTCTGATCTACAGCAACATTTGCAGGCTGGAGGAATTTTCAGACTCACACACACATACACACACACACACACACACACACACACACACACCTGAGAGCCATCCAAACAACAACCTCATACTGTTCACCACAGATCATCTAGACTGAAGCAGCTTGGGAGTAAGTGCACAAAGGTAGAAGTAATGGAAAGGGGAAAATGGAGGGGTTATGACTGAAATATAGTTTTTCTCTCCTTAATACATCTTCCTATCTTAAAATTTGAGGAAGCAAACTAGTGGCGTGCAAAGGAACTGCTAGCTGTTTGACATATAGCGCAAGAAGCCATAAAAAAGGCAACCAGCAGGCACATTTCCGGCATGGAATGGTAGCAGTGTTGCATTCAGGAATCTGATAAAAACAAGAGGAATGAGAAATGGCTGCTTCATTTTTTTGCAAATAGATGAGGTGGGCTGACAACAGCATCTTTATGATACATGAGTCTTTGATCAAATCAGAGGCTGTTGTAATGCATGCCAGTAATGAATATACGGGAACACGGAGTGATCAGAGGGGATGCAGCTTCGTGGGACTGAATATCTCTAGCATGGCCGAATCTGCTTCGTTTTTCTCCCAGGGACGAGGGACTTTTGTCTTTTAATCCCACGACACATTTTGACCTGACCTACCTACCAACAAAAAAAAAACCCCAAATAACCACACACACCCCATAATGAATGTTTTAGAAAGGAAGCAGGCCTTAAGAGAGTGAAATCAGAAGTCTAGAGGGTATGTGGGATATAATAAATTGGAAATATGTGCTTGGCCTGTTTCCAGTGTGTTTATATATATATATATATATATATATATATATATGGTGTGACTTTTAGTGAAGACTGAGGGTGTGGATTCAACAAGAGAAAAGGTGTGAGGTTTGGTTCCCTATGTGGAAGAAAACATGAGATGCAGCCACACCATTTTCTTCACACTAATAGCATCTACTGTGTGTGCATGTGTGTGTGTGTGTGTGTGCGTGTGTGCGGAAGAGTTTTTGGATAAATGGGTTGACTGCTGCTCTGTCATGTGATAAGGGACACCTATGAGGAGAACCATACAAAGCTAGCATCACATGCTGGGAAGCCCATATTATTGTCAGTGCCGTGCCTGCTGGTGAATGATCCACCAAACAAACCCTGTGGACTTTCTGCCAGCTCTGCCCCCTGTGTGTGAGTGTGTGTGTGTCTTTCCAAGCACTAATGGGTTGTTGATATCATTGGTGTGGTCCTTCTAACACACAGGCTGTTACTGGTCATTCCAAGTACTTTGCTTAAACAGAAGCTAAGGGTCACAAAGAAATTTAGATCGATTAATATATGTATGAAAAAACACCAACCACTTCTGTTCTCATACTGAATAGTATATACTGCAATATACTACAATAGTGGGACTGTGACTCAAAAAAATTCTGCCACAGCAATTACTATTACTAACTCCAAATATGAAATTGTGAGTCACTTGCTGCATTAAAAAATTGTGTGAACTGTATTGGCAATTTGTTTATTACATGTAAATGACATGAAGTCAAATTCATTCACTTGGGTAATTTTATTTTAGGCTGCTTTCATGTAATGTTACAGTAATAGTTTTCTGACTTGTAAAGAGTGTTCACATAAACTTACAAGTTATAATATTGGGTTGTTTTAAAAATTTTCTCTGGAAAGTATTTTGATCATCAAACAGCTAACTCTTTTGATAAGGACTCTGCTGTGGGGTAATTAGGCATTGAGTTCACCTGTATCAAAATTGATAAACACAACGAATGATACTGAGAAAATGAAATAATTTTAGTGGAATTTTGCAGTGTACGTGGTACTTTTAAAAAAAACACCCTGAAGTACTATAAACATAAATCATAATGGAAGAAAAGCAAAAGCATCCTGAGCACAGTCACAAAAAAAATTGCCTGTGATGTGGCGTAGAGACAATGGTGTGTTTCACAGGGGAGACCTTGGCAAATCAAACCGTCTGAACTTCTGAAATGCATTTAATTATATTCTCAGAAATACATTTTTTTGCTCTGACATTAAAATGTACAGTAGTGCAATGCAATGCAATCAGATAAAACATCCATGCAATAATGTCTCACTTTTGCAAAGCTTAGAACATTTAGTTATTGTTGACTTTGTGTCACAGAGTTGTTGATGCAACCCTAGGGTAATCTCTGAGACAATGTTACTAGTGTAGTCTTTGCTTGTGTCGTGCTACACTAAATGCTGACTCTCATATAGGGTCCATTAGCATTCAAATAATTGGCCCTGCTGAATGCACACATGGACTTTGAATGGTGGGTGTAGTAGTATGCATATCTTTAGAGGATAATTTGTGTGTGTGTGTCTGTGTGTGTGTGTGCATGTGTAGTAGTGGTGGTGGTGGTGGTGGTGGTGGTGGGGTGCTGAGAGCAACTCTGGGTTGAGCGTCTTGCCCGATGACATGTCAGCAAGTGAGGAGCGATCAGACCAACCCTGCGATTACTGGACTTACCACCTGACTGCTTGAGGCACAGCCACCTAATGCAAACTTGACAACACATAAATGCACACAGCACATGTTTCTCTTAGTAATAATATAAAGAAAAACCATGTGAAGTTGATTTGCTGTAACTCGTACAAGCCCTTCATAAGGTGCAGTGGAAACTGGATACAGATTCTGCTAATGGTATTCATAGAACCGAACAGCATCCATTAGCTCTCCATTTCAAACACTAACCTTTTACACAAGTTCTGTGGTTTATGCATTGATGCAACCTTATGAATACTAACCACATATAATCTTTTCATCTGAATTCAAGGCATGTATTACTCTGGCAGATTAAGGTGACTGTTCGTTGTGCTTGCAGTCAAACAGCTACTGGATGCTGCCTGCATCCAGTGGCATATCAATGACCTGCGCTGTGGCCATTCATACACACAGTACTATTATGTTTTTTAATGTGGAAGCTGGAAGTTGGAGCTCATGAAACCACCCAGGCCATCTTTTCTGAAGAGGGAAATTGGATTGGGGTGAGGAGCATGGTTAGTACCAGGCCACCTGTGTTAATGAGATTGCTCTCGTTGGAGCTGAAGCTTCCACCTGATTCCCACTATTGTTTACTTGAAGCCAAATCAATAGCCTATGGTCTTCCTTTGCAGAATGCTACAGAAAAGGTCCGTGACAAATAAAAGCAGGAGAGACCTGCATTACTACCTGGATGTGCTTAAAACTCAATCCGCGGCACCTTTACGCTAAGTGGAGATTGACCAGGCTTCACAGGTGGCTTCACAGGGCCCTCGGTCAGGCTCTTCATTGTGTTTATAGGTTTGGTGTGGAAAGCAACAGAGAAAAGTCAAAAGGTAGCGCAGAACTTAGGTTTTACCAGACAAACAATTAGAGCTGCAGAATGAAAACAAAAGTTACAACTGAAAATAGCCCCAAGACAACTGCATGTACATCTGCTAACTGAAAAAAGTTTAAAAAAAATATATATATATATTTTATGTTCACAAACAGGAAGGGCATCCAGCATAAGCAAAACATGCAGCACTGACCGCTGTGACGACCCCTCGTGAATGAGAGAGCAGCTGAAAGCAGCTTCTAGTAGTTTTGGGTAATCTTCACCATTGCCCATCATCATCATCACTGACACACTAGATGACTGGTTGTCCACAGTGTTTTACTAGTTTGACTCTAGACAGATTCAGATCCAGCAAACATGGCTGAAACTCTGACGGGTCAAAGCTGGTCACAACACAACTGCAACAACTGAACCGTAGATGAATGGATGTTCACAATGTTCTTTACAGCTCTGGTCTGAGCATCTCTTACAAAGTGAGAAATAAAGATCAGATGTTTTTGCAGTGAACAAATTAAATGTATTTTATGGCCACACATCTTCTCTGCATAAACACACTAGTACCGTTTTTTTTTGTATTTGTTGTATGGTGAAGCTCATGCACTGGACTGTTAATGCTGTCACCTCTCTGTCCCTCACGTCAGCAACATAAACTCCGGGATGCAGCTTCTTGAGTGTGAATTCAATTAGCTCAGTAGAAGAGGGGGTGGAAGTGTGTGATCACAAGTTTGAGTTGCCCCTGAAGTGTGTGTACCCCCCCTTCCCATTCTCGTTCCTTCTGTACAGAATGTTCTGTCTATTCTGTGTGATTCTAATCAATAAAAGCACTTTATCTTGGTAAAAGGTTTACCAAGGATATCCAGGTGACGTTCAAGAAGTACCTCAAACCCATGTTGAGGTAGCATCTCCGACTTTGGCTCAACTTTGATTTAATCTCACATGGACATTGAAATGGGAAAGTTTCAGCGACAAACACAACCTGTGAAACAAAAAGCAGAGGAAAGGAGATAAACTAGAACCGCTGCAAATGCACATTTACATTAAGCACCAATTTTAAATCAAACTCATAGAAATGGCTTCCATCCATTTTCTTTATTTTTGTAATGTATCAGTGTAACGGCAGCGAGCACCAATGTTTGTCTGTGTGTACTCGCATGCCAGTGCTTCAAGTATGAGTTTTAAATTACTTTTTTTTTTGGAAAACAAACTAAATATTGCATCGTGTGGAAATCACTGTTATCACTGCCAATTCCCATGATCTTCATCTATCGGCGCGGCCCTAAAAGCTCCCCGCTGTGGAGTGCGTTTCTGTTAAGAGATATAAGACACTGAACAGAGGAGCAGTTAAAGCCATCATCCATCACGCCCTGCCTAACCCACAGTACCAATAGAAGATTATTAAATTTGTCATGTGCAAAAGCTGAGCAGACATCTACTATATACAATGAGGGGATGAGGGTAATGAAAAATTAAAGTATGCTGAAAAGATTACTGCTAAAATTCACAAGAGACCTTGAGATTTCATCAGAGCAAAGGATTTGTGTCCTAATCTATTTTTCTGCAAACAACCTAGGTTTACTTTTTTTTAGTACAGTTGAATGTCACTACCTGCCTGAGCAGATTAACAAAAATAAAATGACTCAGGGTATGCTATAGGGTGCAATATGCCCATGTCAACTTCTAACGTAAGGATCCAGCAGACACAGAGAAATATAGTAGTAGCTTTGTGCTGCAGAGTAGGCAGCATACAGAGGGAGGTTAAGAACAAACCAAAACAATAAAGCTGAAAAATTCTAAACTGCAGACTATAGAATATACCAGGTCTAACAAACACTCAGATTTATTAATATTTGATACAGGACATGCATTGCATAATTCACAATTCAAAACACATACGAACCTTCTCAAGCCAACCACTACAGGGGAGGGAAGTGAAGCATTAATGTGGCTCTGCAGCTATGAGATTTCTCCTGAGATAGAACTGATACATTACAGTGGCCAGACAGGGAAATCCACCTTTTTTTATTCCCCACTTGGAGTATGATTAGATGCTACTCTCAAACTCCCAGCAAATGTTTAATTTGTCATTGCAGGTGCAGTTATCTCATCCTTGACTGAGCTCTTAAATGTATGGCGTAGATGTGTATCTGCTCTTCATAGGAAGAGGCTGGGCAAGCTGGGGTTTCATAAGGCATCATCTACTTCCACCGAGGATGCTGAGCGCAGTTTGCTTGGCCTTTGGCACGTTTCTCCAAATCTGTCTATTGGGACTAGCTGCAGGGTGGCTGAAAGTACATCAGTATTGAAGATGCAGGAGCAATATAGACCACCATAAACCACAGCACAAAGCTAATAGATTTATTGATTTGCCAGCTTTCTACTAGTTTGCTGTGACGCAGTAGATTTAGCACATGAAATCCTGCTGCTGTAAGGGCTGGGCAGAATTATGGGAACCATTTGTATTTGCAACCTGATCAACTTGATGCTGTTTTTTTTTAATACCATCACTCACTTCCAACCTCTAGTCCTACCTTTATTCTTCCTCTCCAACCCAAAGCAGACACTGCTTGGCAGTTCAAAGGCTCCTCTCTACTCTAAAGCTTGTAACAACACCTATTAAAACCGTATTTCCCACTTATTTCCAAAACAGTAACACATCCAGGCATACAAATTTGTACGCCCAAACAACAAGGACTCTCATGCTTATTTAGCTGCAAGTCTATGTACGTGTGTTCCCTATGTCTTTTTTAATCTGGCTGTTGCATCTTTTTTGGTCTTAGAGTGACACTGCTTTAAATACAGTGATAATGACTAGGCCTCGGGGAGTCTTTGCTGACTTGCAGCAGCAGGCTAATGAGATTAGCAAAACCACTGAGGCCTCGTTAACGCCACGAGGCCCACTTTAAGGTACAAGATGAAAAAGAAGCAAAGACTGAAGCATCAATGTGGCTCTGATCTGCAGAGAAACCTGACATTGCCCAGCGTACTATTCATGTAATAACTAACTAACAAAACTTATGTGCTGAAATATGCGCTAATGGTCTCACTTGATTGGGGATCAAACTGCTGCTACTACCACTGCAACCTAATGTAGTTCTTCATGGTGTTTGCCTTTTGGATTTACTGGTATGGAGAGAGATTGTACATACTGATTCTTTATACTGGCACAGTAGTGGTTCTCGGAGGACAATTTTCCATTGGCAGCTTCGTTCGTTCCACACAATGTTCAGCTGTCGTGAATGCAAGGAAATCACTCAGCCTGGACGAATTGCTGCAGTGCTATAAATCCACTTGAACAGTTTGTATGCTTAACTTATTCAGCGTCAAAAGTTTTACACTGGTAGTGGAGCTTTGCGTTGTTATAGTGAAGCCACCCAAACTGAATGCTTCGACTTGACATCGAGGGTTCAGATAACAATGTGGTCTCATTGAGAAACCAACGCACCCTTTCCACTACTGTACTGATTTCAAATGTCTGAGTTTAAATAAGAAAGAGTATGTATTTCTCTTCACTATAATGAGTCTGGATTCTTAAAATCATCTTTAATGGACGACACAGGGGCATGGTTCTGATGGCGAAACTTCATTTGCATGGCTGATGTTCCTTGTCCTGTATCTGACAGAGGACAAAGTTAGAACAGAGAGCAGCGTGACGCATAAGTAAAACTAATGAAAACTGACAGTAGCACACACAGCAACAACTACAGATACACATGATGATTCGGCTTGATAAACATATGCCTTTGCTAGGCGTCACCAGAAATACTAGTTGGACGCAGTAATAATTTGTATTTTATTAATGTACGATACAAGTTAACTCTTTGGTCTGCAGTGCTATGCAGCCAGTCAGCACTAGTTGGAGCTGCAGCTGTGTCAGATGGCAGCACCACTCTCATTTTCTCTGCAATGGAAGTTCTAAACACACAAGGTGGTAAACTAGAGATGAAACCAGCACGGTTCTGTAGTATTGAGACAGAAAATAAATGGATATATTTTAACTCTGTCAGTGTAAACTGACATGTAACAGCATTTGAAATATGATTTGGTTGTTGGTGAATGTAACTAATAGTTTAAAATGGCTCTTCAATTAGTCTGATATTTTTTCATCTATTTAACTCAATCCAGAAACATCCCTAAAAACAACCACTAAGTTTTTTTTAAGTGATTTTATAATGTGCACTTTACTGTTAGGATGGGAGTTTCATGTTACTTAAGTCCTTTATAAATGCATCTGTGTAGGTTCTCAGTCATCCAGGTCACAGTGGTATCTGGAGCTTGAAAAAAGGCGACTGGGCTTCTTTAAGTTTCTTGAAGACATTTCACTTCTAATCCGAGAGGCTTCTTCAGTTCTCAAACCAAATGGTGGAGAGAACAATAGTGGGTCACAGCCACCTCCAGGGAACACCCCCACTGGGGTTGAAATACCTGAGATAACTGAAGAAGCTTTTCGGATGAGAGGTGAAATGTCTTCAAGGAACTTAAAGAAGTCCAGTCATCTTTTTTTCAAGCTACAGAGACTGTAAGGAATGCAATTATACTGCTTTGTTTCTAATATTGCATAACATATCTAACGTTTAAGAGGCTAAACATACTAAAATAACTTATTAGACAACAAGAACAACTAATAAGCTATTAACCTCTGAATCGCATTACTTTAAAAAAGCAATAAATGATTATGATGGTTTGTTCAGTTCTATTCACTGGCTTAAAGAGAGAAAAATATAGCTTTTCTATTTCTAGAAAGCCACAGCTAACGTTTAGTTCTAGTTTTGTTGAACACAACTTCAACTTTTTTTGTCATCATGATTACACTACCTGTATGAATGTGGGTGTGGGTGGTTGTCTGTCTCTCTGTGTTAGCCCTGCGACAGGCTGGCGACCTGTACATGGTGTACCCTGCCTCTCGCCCTATGACAGCTGGGATAGGCTCCAGTGCCCCTGTGACCCTGAACAGGATAAGCGGAAGAGAATGGATGGATGGATGGATGGATTACACTACCTGATATAACCTGCCAGTCTGACACTACTGACGCAGGGGGAAAAAATAAAGATGCTTGAAATCACAATTCTAAAATAAGTTAAAATTATTGGTGGTTACAGCAGTGGCAGGATATTTCGGTTGTTATGTAACAACAAACAAAAGACAGCCAAAGAAGTAAATCAACAATGATATCTTTTTTCTTTCTTTATGACCTCAACATAAACCAAAAGTCCAGGAAAAACACATTACATAAAAGTTATAGATTGATTTGCATGTCTTTGAGTGAAATGGATATTTGATCCCGTACAACCCAACCAGATTTCTGGCTCCCTCAGATTGGCTGTGTGCCCATGTGGCATGCATATCACAGCCAATCAATCAATTACAGATACTCCTGATTACAACAAGTTATGTGCATACAGCACACCTGCCCACGGAATCAATTTATTTGATTCTAACCTCTTCACCACCATTGGCAAGACCAAAGAGCTTTCAAAGGACATCAGGGACCAAACTGTAGACTGGAACAAGGTTGGAATGGCCTAAAAGACCATCAGCAAAAAGCTTTTTGAGAAGGTCACAGCTGTTGGTGCAATTATTTGGAAATGGAAGAAATATAAAATGACCAATCATCACCCTCCGTCTGGAGCTCCATGCAACATCTTGCCTCGTCGTTGATGTGAAGGCAGTTGGTTCCAGAGTGACAAAGAACACCACTGTTAACACACTACACCGTAATGGATTGAAATCTTGCAGCACCCAGTAGGTCCCTCATCTCAAGAAGGCACATCTATGGGCCCATTATAAGTTTGCAAGTGAATATCTAAATGATTCAGAGAACGTTTGGGAGAAAGTACTATGATCAAATGAAACCAAAATTGAGCTCTTTGGGATCAACTCGACCCGCCATGTTTGGAGGAAGAAAAATGCTGAATATGACCCAAAGAACACCATTCCCACAGTCAGTACAGCATTAGAAACATTATGCTTTGGGAGCATTTTTCTGCTAAGTGTACAGGACTTCACCACCTTGAGGGGCAAGTGAAGTGGGTCATATACCGTAAAATCTTGGACAAGAACCTTGTTCCCTCAACCAGAAAACTGAAGGTGGGTTATGGATGTGTCTTCCAGCATAATGATACCACCAAGGCAACAAAGAAGTGGCTATAGAAGAAGCACATTAAGGTCATGGAGTGGCCTAGCCAGTCTCCAGACTTAAGTCCTATAGAAAATCTGTGCAGGTAGTTAAAACTCCAAGTTTCCAAGCGGCAGTAAGAAACGTCTTACTGCTCTGCTTGCCAGCAAGGGTTTCTCCACCAAGTACTAAGTCATGTTTTGCTTGGGGATCAAATACTTATTTCACTTTCTGGATTTTGGGTTGATATCATATCTCTCTCCATTAAAATAAAACTACCGCAAAAATTAGAAAGTGTTCATTTCTTTATAAGTGAGCAAACTTACAAATTCAACAAGTGATATAATAATTTTTTCCCTTACTGTAAAATGCCTTGAAGTGACTGGTGATGCGATGTGGTGCTATATAAATTGAAATGAGTTGAATGATTGACAATTTAATGTTGAACTTGTGGTAAAATGTTCTGCATTAGATGAGTCGGTATTAAAGTACCATTGCACACCTATAACACTGCCAGACTGACAATAAACAGCAGGAAAGAAAGGATCAAAACAAAAAGAAAAATTTTCTTCGTCAAAATACGAAGTCTACCCAACCCACAATGACACGTGACAGTCAATAGTTTTGTCAGAGTTTTGGACATGTACTGCTAGTAGTGGTCAAAGTCTTTGGCCATAGCGGTCTGATAAGCTCACTTCTTTTCAAATTTGTTGCCTTCAGTTCTAACCGAAATAATAGGAATTAAAGCAATTCATCAGATCTAACATGGCTTCCTCTGGAAAAAAGGAATCGGTGTCAACATGTGACAAATGACACATTTTCCACATGCTACAGGTACTCCTCAAAACCTCAGATTAGACTTTGATGAAATCTGTAGAGTTCCCCTCTGACTGCTGCACAGGTGCTCAGTTTCCTTCAGTTGATACAGCATGTACGTTATATTGCCAAAAGTATTCACTAGTCTGGCTTCACATGCACCTGAACTTGAGTGACATCCCATTCTTCCATAGGGTTTATTGCGATATTGGCCCACCCTTTGCAACTATAACATATTCAGCTCTTCTGGAAAGGCTTTCCACAAGGTTTTATGGGAATTTTTGCCCATTCTTCCAGAAGCACATTTGTGAGGTCATTAATTGATGTTAGACAAGAAGGCCTGGCTCGCAGTCTCCACTCTAATTCATCCCAAAGGTGTTCTGTTGGGTTGAAGTCAGGACTCTGTAAAGGGTCAAGTCCTGAAACAACAAACTTGCTCATCCATGTCTTTATAGACCTGCTTTGTGCACTGGTGTGCAGTCATGTTGAAAGGGGCCATCCCCAAACCGCTCGCACAAAGTTGGGAACATGAAAGTGGCCAAAATGTCTTGCTGTGCTGAAGCATAAAGAGTTCCTTTCACTGGCATTAAGGGGCTGTGCCCAACTCATGAAAAACAGCCCCACACTATAGTCCTCCTCCACCAAACTTTACACTTGGAACAATGCAATCAAACAAGTACTGCTCTCCTGGCAACCACGCAACCCAGACTTGTCCGTCAGATTGCCAGACAGAGAAACATGATTCGTCACTCCAGAGACTGTTCACTCTCCACTGTTCTAGAGTCCAGTGGCGGTGTGCTTTACACCACTATATCTGACACTTTGCATTGCACTTGGTGATGGAAGGCTTGGATGCGGCTGCTCGGCCATGGGAACCCATTCCGTGCAGCTCACTGTTCCTGAGCTAATCTGAGGGCGACGTGAAGTCTGGAGTTCTGTAGCGACTGACTCTGCAGAAAGCTGGCCACCTCTGCGCACTATGCGCCGCATTTTAGGTGGCCTACTGCCTTCATGGGTGAGTTGCTGTCATTCCCAATCGCTTCCACTTACCACTACCATAATACCACTAACAGTTGACCGTGGACTATTCAGTAGGGAGGAAACTTCATGACTGGACTTATTGCAGAGGTGGTATCTTTTCGTGGCACCACGCTGGAATTCACTGAAGTCCTGAGAGCAACTCATTCTTTCACAAATGTTTATAGAAACAGACTGCATGCCTAGGTGCTTGGTTTTACACACCAGTGGCCATGGAAGTGATTGGAACACCCGAATTCAATGATTTGGATGGGTGAGTGAACACTTTTGGAAATATAGTGTATGTGCTGTTTTGTCTTGATGTCTTTTGTGTGGGTTAACTATTTGAAATTATTGCAGGAAAAGTGGACACTGCCACTGAGAGTGATGTCAAAAACTAAAATCCAATTAATCTGAGTAGTTACCAGTGAAAAACAATTCTAATTAAGATCACTGTGGATTTGTTTATTTTTGCGAACATTTTATACAGATATTTAATAATTTTTCCTTCAGTTTCTAACACTGAGTACATAGCAAAAGAGGAGGAAAAAGACAAAAAAAGCTTCAAACACAGTTTGAGCTTTCACATTACCACAGAGAAAACATCTGCCACGGTTCAACCATGGGAAGGGAGCCCACGAGGAAGTGTGGGCACACAAATCCACCAAACTCACATCCGCACAGAAAAAGAAGATGCGAGTGATCAGACACAGAGGCAGTAAGCTCTCCTGGGGCAGCACTGTAAAAGAATATTTTTGATATGTAGGGGTCGTGTAATAGCTATACTTGCCTACAAGCTGATAATTAGCCTATTTTATCATTGTTAATATATGATAATGGCTACTGTCATGCAACTTTTTTTTTTCTTTTGCATAAATGCATATCCCTTGGTTATTTTTGTTACCCAAGAAGTCTGGTAGTGATTTCATAAAGGCAGAAAATTATGTTCAAACATTTCTGTGATGACCAACAAAGCTTTAACAGTTACCAAAGAGATTTTACAGTCTTCTGGCTTCAGGCTTACTACTGCAAAAGATGAGTTGCTTCAGCATGATGCAAATATCACTGTAACTTTTATACAGCATTTTACGTTTATAGTGATGGAAGAACTAAAGGAGATACTAGACAGAGTTTGTTTACAGCTTCCAGAAAGCACAACAGAAGAAAATGACTTACAGAAGAGAAGTTGTGAGCTCCGCATGGCTCTCCTCTGTATCTGCAAGAGAGGAGCATGTCATCCAGTTGGTGGCTCAGTCTGTCCATAAACTCCAGGTTGGTCCCTTCAAAGTTTCTGGGTGGCAGAAAGAGCCTGAAGTCTGACAGTTTCTTGAACCAGGTGTGACGGTCCTCCTGAAGCAGGTCCAAAACCATGGGCCTCACTGTTCGGTTAGCGAGCAGCAGGCCCAACCAGTGGCCAGCAAAATACAGGTCACTCTTGGGTAAGTTTGTACAGGCGGATAGGGTTGTTGTTACAGATAGTGACTGTAGGGAACGCCAGTTCTTTGGCCCATTCAGTGTGGACTCGTGTGTATGTGGGAAAGGAAAGCCAGTGGAGTAAGCGGTTGGAGGACCAGGATAAAAGCAACCCCACAGAGGTGCAGAGTGCCAGAAGCCAGAAGGCCCTGCGGCCCACAGAGCCACCAGGGACACAAACATGCCGCAAGCCGTGGAGGCGTGTCCTTGACAGCAGTGTGGAAGTGACCTGGACCAGAGTTGGCTTTGTATGACGCCGCTGACGGCCTTTTCTGATCATGGCCGGGGATCCCCTCCGGAGACAGCGCCCTTCCAGGGCCATTGCTGTCCACAGTGCCCCTAAAGCCGCTGGAAAGGCTTCATTTCCCAGCCAGGCCTCAGGGGCTGGGGCCCACATGTAGCTCCAGGATAAATCCACTACTGTAATCCACACATGGATATGTGTTGGCCTTACAAACACTATTGACCCATACAGTTTTAACTGCAATAATACTGCATGCACAAAAAAAAAAAAAAAAAAAAAGTGACCTCACAGAACGCTGTGTTTTGAAGCCGCCTTCTCCTATTGGTGCAGGAGCTCTCTTGAACTAAGCAGCAGCTACTTGTTGGTCATCTCTCAGTCTCTCCATGTGAGAGTGCTCCAATCATCCAGCTCAGCAGGGGTAGAAAAAAAAATCAGCTAGGCAAATGTGCTCCAAGCAAGGTGTCTTCTACATGAGTGACTCCAGCATCCACGGCAGTTAGGGTGACAGTGAACAAGAGAGGATGAGACAGAGAGAGCGAAGAGGAAGAGGGAGGGGAGGAGAGAGGGAGGAAGAGAGGGCGGAATACAAAATACCAAGGGCTTAATACAGAGGACAAAAAACAAATGAAAGAAGGGAAGGTAATTAAAATAATGAGATGACAGAGGAGGGATTTGGCTGGTGTGGTGCAGTCCGTGAGAAGAGCCTTGTTCCAGCGTTGTGGTTTTGTCTTCTTTTGAGTTGTGTGTGTTTTTGAGCTTCGCTGGCTTGCAGAAGCATTCATCAGCCAGAAGCAGCAATCACTTCCTTGTCAGTATTAAGTACGAGGTTTAATTCACAAAAGTCTACCATCCTCATTTGCTTTACGCCCCACTTTTTGGTCTCACTTTTGGTGCCTTTAGTTCTTTGTGATGTCACTGATGCGCTCCTCCTCTGTCCCTGAACTCAGCTTTAACCAGCGTTATTAGGTCCTGCAGGTAACCACGGGACAGCTTCATCTTGGAGCGGACCTGCTTCTCAGCATCGCAGCCACAGTTAGAGACATACCACAACACACTTTCACATGGAGAAGGAGGCACTCATGCACGTACACGGACAAACACTCACAGCGGTTTCCTGCGGGAAACCAGACCAGAGATAATCTGTTCTGTCAAAGTCACATCTCAACATCTCTCCCTCCTTTATCTGCCTCCTGTTATTCTTTCTTCTTCTTCTTCTTCCTCCCTAGTTTTTCCTCCCTCACTCACAGACAGGATCTCTAATCTCAATATTCCTCTCATGTCTCCGCTCCTCCTTCTAAAAATACTCTCTCCAAATCAAATCCATCAACTTGCCCTCATGCTCCTCCTCCTCTTGTCTCTTATGTCAGTCAAGCCCCGTCAGCTCGACCTCCTGTCGGGCACCCCTGCCTCCTCCTCTTCTTCTTTTTCACTTTGTCCGTGCAGTCCCTCGCTTTTCTTCCATCAGGAAAGGCTTCTGTGTGCGCTTTCCTTCCTCTGTGTCCTTGTCAGCTTCTTCCAGCTCGCTCCCTCTCCCTGGTCTGAATGACTTCTCTCCTCTCTGTGATCTCTCTTTTTTTCCTCCCCCTCCCTCTCTCGATGTCTCTCACGTTTTTTGCTCCTGTGTTTTGCTCTGCTTTTCAGGCAGCTTGTCCCCCCATTGCTCTCCTTCTCCTCCTCCTGCGCCACAGCTCTGTCCACGCAGCCGGTGAGCCCGTCACTGATGAGAGCGCCTGTCTCTCTCTCTGTGCTAACTTGCGCCGTCCTTCGCCCCCCTCTGTTTGTCTGCTGCTGCTGCTGAGCCACACAGCCACACAGCAATGAGAGACCGCTGTGGGCATGCAGTGCACAAAAGCCAGGCGTAGAATCCCTTGGACTCTGAGTTTTTTTGTTTGTTTGTTTTTATTTTTATCTTTTAAATTTGTTTGGAAAAGCTAGATTGGAATAAAATGGGATGTTATGCCCCTCTTTGTCTTTGTTTGTTTTTATGAGCAAGTTTGGTGGGTTTAGCTTGGCTTTTGATAGAGAAATAACTTCGGTCTTTTAGCACTCTGCCTAGTAAAGGGACTGTTTTCCCTCAGCTAGGGATCGTTTGTTGGGACTGGATTGTTCTCTATATTTTAACTTGAAATCTAAAGTGCCTTCTGATGACATATTGATGAAGTATTTAGTGTATTATTTTCAGTCAGACTTGGTCATTTGATTTTGTTGGTCTGAAATAATTTCAGTCCACTAAACCTAAATTTTAGTCTAGTAAAATAAAATGTGTGTGTATAATTTTTTTTTCTTTTTCACTAAATTTAAGCAATAAATAATGGATTCTTTTTGTACAATGAATACATTTGTTATTGGGACCAGAAGTTGTTTTTTTCCCTCACCTCACGAAGAATCAAACTGAGGACTGACTGTTGAAGGCATTGGTGAATATGTTGGGTATATCTACTTGAGTTCAGGTCATCCAATATTTTCTCTTTATTATATTTACTAACAAGCCACCTTCTTCAGAAATTGTTGTTTACTTTATCCATGAACAATGTTATTCCTTTTTTCTTTTACTTTTTTTTGTTGGCATTTTCAGTGTCCTGGTTTGAAAAAATGTGTAACATCATGCATTTTTAGACTCCAGAGTTGCTTCTCTATAATTAACACTGGTGGCCTCTGTAGTTTTGTGAAGATACTGACCTTAAAATACACCAAGCAAGGATCCATATTTCATTCTCAGAGAAAGCTCATTTTATTTTTGATAAATCTCTGAGCACGTCCTTAGTGGGTTTGAGCAAAACAACCTTCCAGAAAACAAAATATTTTCTTTCTTTCTGATGTAAACCCACCTTTTGTACCATTTTCCCCTTGCTTAAAAGAGAAGGATTATTACATTCCTGGTCTGCAAATATCACATCTGCCAACAACCACTCAATCTAGGACAGTCAAGTTAAACAGGCTTCTTCAATACAAGTAAACAGAAAGCTTCAGAGCCAACTCGCTGTAAGTGCACTTGTTCACTGAGTCATGTAATGCATGGTTTTGTAAAATTCAAGGTTTCACTCATTAGCATTCAGCAATGTTCTTGTGCCAATTACAGAGGGAGCCATTTTCTCCCTTTGTGATGAAGGTTATTTTTCATTTTCATTTTCATTTTTTAGATTGCTTAATTAAACTCCCCTAAGCTGCTTTCTATTTCTAGAGAAAAATGTAGAATAAAACTCAGAATTCAACCCCATCTATATAATTCGTCAGAGCCTGCAATGTGTGGTGGCTCTGAATAATTATCGCAATATCAGATCATTTTTGTAGTTGGATATCATGAATCCCAGAGGCTTATAAAACGGTTTCTTCACGGGGCAAAGCGAATATCGAACTCCGTGTGTGGGCTTGACGTGATTTTGACTTGAACCGTGCCGCTTTTAGCCGTTCAGCTGAGTGTTCTGGAGTTCTGCTTGACAACTTCCTGTGATCTCATCTTTGAATACGTAACGATAAGACATTTTTAACTTTGAACTATGAATCCCACGCATAAGTTTGAAGAAATCTTTCAGACTGTCAGGAGAAATTAACACAGAAATCCAAACCAGCGTGCGCTCGCATTTGCACGCATAATGAAGCACGTCATTCCTAAACAGCAAAACCAGGACTGTGAAAATGTTAAAACACGTCCATGTATAATGCATAACTGGCAAAAATACAATGAACAGGAACACAGCGCGAAATCTGAAATGTCAAATGCATGCATGTATACATATTTCTGCTGACGCCCACTGTATGCTATGGTTGAATGCATGCGCACACACACATTCACTGCCTACAGCTAGAGGCAGAGGCAGCTTTCCAGAGCCTGGATCCACAGGCTGAATAATTAGCTTGGAGCCATAAAGAGGGTTTCTCAGTCCAGCTATGCAGCCAGTGTAACGAACAGCTCAAAGGCTGCAATATATCCAATTTGCAATTCTAAAACATAAGGGAAATCACAGATTAATTAGAGCCATAGTCAGCCCAAACATCAGATACAATTACACTGTGTTCTATACAGTAGCTGCAATAGCATGATCTGAGTTTCCTATAAAATAATCCCGTAGTTTCAGTCAGCCACAGTGTCACAAGATCAAAGGCCACATCGTGGTAAATCTGGCAGGGAAAGAAGAGCCTGTAAATATAATCCACAATTAAACATTCATAGCTTCATGTTAATGAGGCCTAGAATGTTTCAGAGCTCTGCATTAAAACGCTTAATAGTTAAACAGTGGTTCTGCGAGGTTATGGATGATTCATAAGGGTCCAAGCTCCGTGCTGTCATTGCTGATGAGTGCACAGGTGAGACGGTATCACCAGCAAGTAGCTGAAAGACAGGGGAGGCGAAGACAAACAGTATATATACGCACTGGGCTGCCATTAATCAAAACCCCAGCTTGATTTAAAATGTTAGCGGTGGCAGGCAAAGCAATCAATGGCTTTTCTGGGCTCTAAGAATTTCCCAAACTGATGGCAGTAACACTTGTCATCAAGAGACAAAAACAAACAAAAAAAAGCTTAGCTGGTAGCTTCTCCCTGGACATAAATCAGTTTTTTTATTTTTTTATTTTTTTTTTAATGAATACAAAAATAATTCCCCGGGTAGCTACTGATTATCCTAAAGGATTTATGTCTCATGGTAGCAAACTCATTTAATCATCATTCCATCTAATAGTTGTTGTCAGGATTCATAGAACCATCTAGAGATCACTTCCCTTGTGATGTGGCAGAGGTTTAGCTTGGACTTGTCCATCATCTTCAGGTCTGTGTCAGCACTAATTTGTGGCCAGAAAACTGGCTTCACTGAACTCCTCAGCATCGTCCCTATGAAAGTATTCATATACTTAGAAAATGGTAGTGAATGCTGCAGTGCTCATTAATTTAGCTTAATTGATTTAACCTTAAACAGCTGCTGCCTTACATTAACATGAAAATCTCTTTGATGCAGCTGATGCTGGCAGCTCTGCCCTCCTGCATTCTTCTCCTGTAGATAAGTCTGTGGTTTATGGCAACACCTGCTCTTTTTATCCATAAGTTTGTTTTGTTTTGTTCTTTTATGTGTGTGTGTGTGTGTGTGTGTGTGGTAAAAATGAGGCAAAGTATATATACATTTTTTACACACATTCAGTGTCCCTCACCAAAATGAATTTTGTGCAAAACCAACATCAATTTTTCAAAGAAGCCCCTCCTCTTCTGTTAATCAAAGGGACCTGAGCTTGTAGTCAAAACCGCAGCAGGGTAGCTTTAAAGGCGCAGTGTTTAAGATCTCACCACTAGATGTCAGTAGATCGCAGACTGCAGTCAACTGAATTTTATTTTCGTACCCCTCCCAGTTCAAGTGAATAATCCTACAGCGGCCGCTGTAGGACGAAGAACTCTGGCCGCCGTTCATCTGCAGCGATTGTAGGCTGTCAGTCTGCTGTTTAACTCAACCAGTTGTCCACGTCTGTTTACTCTGGAGGAGGCTCTAAAACTTTGTGAAAGGACTCTGGTACGAGTTGATGACTGAGTGAAGCTCATTTCTGTCTGATGACAGCAACGCCGAGGTGAGTTGCTGAGGCTATTCTGAACTTCTCAGTCAGTAAGCGCTGCTGTTTTGTTAGATATTATTAGCTGTAGCGACTGTATCTATTGTATCTATCTATTAATATATCTATACAAATGACTACAGTTCTTTATTTAATGTTTTATTTATTGTACAGAATGAGATTAATAAATGCTATCTTTTGAAGTAAAACACGAATCCACCTGCTTGATTTAACATAAGCAGTCAGTCTGCTGTCAGTCAACGAGTTCATATTTTTCAGTCTCTTCTGACTTAAAAATGACAAGTCCAGACAAATCCGGTTCTATTCAAGATCAGATATTACAGAAGTTGCCCCTTGCCCTCACCTGCATATTCGTTTTGATTGAAAAGTTTTTAAAACTCTGAGTCACACAGAGAACAACAGGAATCATGGTGATCATCCCACCTGTAGAGAGCACAGCTGTCTGCTCTGTCGGGGCAGGAGGTGACACCACCCAAAGGAAGATAGAAAAAAGTCTCAGCAACAAAACTGAGCATTTAACCGTGATGGAGATGCTGTAATTTAGCCTTCGGGCAGAAAAGAACGAATCCTTCTCTGTGTTGAGAAACAACCACAGGGCCTTTGTTGTACATAGTCAGAAAGAAACACTTTGATATTATGACTTTTTAAAAAAACTAGATTACAAAAACAGAAAAAACATTTCTATACTTCAACAGACTTCAGCGACTCTCTGAACACAGCTCGATTTGCAGAGCAGGTGTCGAGATTAAAGATTGCTAAATTGCACAAAGCCTTAACGAGCTCGATATTTGGGGTTGAGAGAAAAATGAAACAAATTAGCGTAATGCTAAATAAATATTAAGAACACATTCAGAATGCTGTGAAAAAAACTTATTATTTAATCAAAAAAAAGTTATTTGCATGATTTTCTTAAATGTAATTATTGTAATTTTTTCTTGTCAAAATTAGAGTGAAAAAGCTGAGGATTACCAGCTCCTCACCAACTAAGGAACAGCAGATTTACTTCATTTTCAGCTGAATCAATAAAGGTGAATGTTAAAAAAAAAAATGCAGCTCTGATGGCTTGAGGATGCCTGGAGGACATAAAATGCTGATGTTGTTGATCCTCCAATTTTATGGCAGCAAACTGTGCTGAACATGAGATCATTTATTTCTATTAATTATCTATGGCCACAAAAACATGAGGCATGGCTCAATAAACAACAAATCAACTCAAGCGATGCTGAGGGACGCAAGCTTGCTGGGTTTCACCTACTTTTTCACTAGCCATACCCCAACCTCTGCTGCTGCTGCACGCTTGCTTGTTCTAATTGACTCTCCATGTCAGTAGGTAGTTGGTTATGGCCTTCCCCATGAATATTTCATAGAACATATGTACTTTTTGATTGATTTTATTTCTTTTTTTTTTTAAATCACAATTAATTTGAAATAATGACTTGCTACAACACTCCTGATTTAACACTGCACTCTGACACTGCTGGAGTCAAATGGACGGTCAAAAAAAAAAAAAAAAGATCAGAATTCATGGGGCAGATCCTGACACATCTTTTCATCTCACCTGGCACCTACACCACGGACAACAAAAGCCGACACTGACAGCTCAGTCAGAAGTTCAGGTGTGTAATGCTAATAGTGGTTAATGAAGCCTCAGGTTGCTGAAGCCTCCAGCAGAGACGAGGTGCGAGCAAGTGACCGAGGCCTGTCAACAGACAGCAATGTGAAAAATCAGAGATCCATTTTAAGCTCAGGGACATTTTTTTTATACAGTCACTGAAGCTCTTCATAGTTTATTAATATGAATCCTGTGAAACCTCTGAAATCACTTTCTCTTTTGAAGACAAAGGGAGCGGGCCAGGCAAACACTCCATTTTTTCATCTGCTGTTCATACTCCAAGTTCATGGTTGATTAGGTTTATGTTCAGGCTGCTCTTCTCTTTTTATTAAACTATCACCACAATTTTTTTTTAATTTAAAGATAGTGGGAAGCAGCTGCTTTGGATCTAGCCTCACACCTGGAGCACATTTAGATAGAGCAGAAGACCATTTAAAATTGAAATAGCAAGTAGTTACAACAAAAGAGGGGAAGGTGTTTAAAAAGTGGGCGTGCACAGGTCCGAATGAACCTCTGACTTAAATGTCTTATTTTTGATAACCCCACAACTGGTGTGTTGCTCATCTAGCTGGACTCCAACCCCCCCATGATTACACAATCAGCTCCAGTTGCACTTTATTTTGTGGAATTTTCCACAACTGACACTACCTAAACACTGTCTGACAGGTCGGCAGCATCCCAGCTCCACTCTGCAAACGCACTCCTAACCTTTACGGCTCCCTGCGGCCATCAACACACTTTGCTAACCCCGGTCATGATTTAGTCTGTCAGAAAACAATCAGTTCTTACACTGGAATTTGCAGCTTGAGACCGACAAGCTTAGTACTAAAAGCTTTTCTGTTCCCGTAATTGTTGGGTCACTGTGGAAAGTGTAATTAAAAGCAGAATGCAATCAATTGCAATTCGTTAAAATTCTTTATCCAATTGAAGTTTGTACAAATTCTTCTTTTAAAATGTATTAAAATAATTTGGGTGGCAGTGGTTTGAAATCCTCCTGCTGAAGTAAGCATGGCCTTTCTTAAAGAAGATTAAATGCCTTCAGCAGTCCTGGTGTCTTCACTGATGTTCCTGTCCACGGAGCTACATGGTTCCTCTTCTCTTTAGCCTGTACAATATGGTGCCCCTGATTCTCAAACAGCATTTCAGATTTTGTGTAGTCGGAACACAAGGGGTTACTATCTGCTACTATGATACTTTCCACTGTAGAGATGATGAATTTTAAGGTGGAACTATTTTCCCACACAATCTTAAAAAAAGAAGAATCCATCCATATCTTAACTTCTGAAAGACCCAGCCACTCTGGTGTGCTCTTTTTCTGTATTCAATTCTGTTACTGACGGTGCATTTTTATACAACTCTGCGGGATTGTATAACACTACCCAAACCTGTTGGTAGAAGCAGTAGTGGTGGTAGCTTTAGGTCAGTGCGACCTAATGTACTTAAAAATGCTTATTTCTGTGATAACACTTAATGAGCAATAACTGCTGGATGACATGCAATAAAAACTGAAATATAAACTAAATTTGAATGGTACCGTTTTACAGAATGAACATACTTAAATTTGCATTATTTGCATTACACCATGATGTAAAAAGAAGGATGTAATAGACTAGAATAGAATGTAGAAATGAAATCAGCAAGTCTAGCTGACAAACTACATCAGTCTTAATTTTTTATTGGGTGCATTTATCCTAATATACCATGTCATTTATTTGCATATAAACAAACTTATCATCACCAGTTGTTTACTGTAAATTTAAGATTTGTAAACCTGTTGAAATATAGCCATCATAAAACAACCCAACATTTTTTAAAGCTATTAAGCAGCTATTAAGCAGATTAATCACTGTAGTAGTGTTTTATAAAGTGCTGTACGATTTCTTCTGTTGCAGTGCCCTTTCCAAGTTGCTGATGAAGCAACACCTAAACTAAAATATGTAATTGCTCAATTTGAAAAACTGCATGTCACATCTTTTCTTCCAGCTGAAATTACTTTGTTCTCTTTTTTAGGGTTAAAGAAATCCATCGAATTAATAATATCATGAAAACTGGTCAGGTCTCTGAAGGCAGTCATAAATGTGTGCAAAAAATAAGTCGAAAACTTTTCTCTTTCTCGCTTTGAGCGACTAACAAGCACTAAAAACTCCCACCATGTATACTCACAGCTTTTTGAGTGTGTCAGGCTGTGACTCAGCAGTTATCAGCTTGCTCTTAGACAAGTTTAACATTTGGTAAAGATTAGCATGTTGATCCTTTGTGCTCAGACAGCTGACTGTTCATGTGAGACATCGCTCTGCTGCACATAAAGATTGTTGGGATGCCAAATTTTGCCACTTTGACACATAAAAATCTTGGCAAATCAAGACTTGAAATTCTCCTCTTTTTGTCTGACTGGCAGGAATTCATAAACCACATCAAAAGTAAAGTTTGACTCTTGTCATTATAAGACTTCCCGAAAAACAAAAAAACAACAAAAACATTGTCTATTGTGTTTGCATGCAATTAGCATCCAGGTGCAAATGTATCATTCCCTCACTAATGATACAAGTCTCACTGCAGTTTTGCTTGGCATCTTTGTGTTATCATTTCTCTTACAACAGGATTTGTCCCAGGGTTTCCATGGTAACACTGGCTCCAGCTTAACTAACAGAATGACCAAAGAATGAGTGTGGCAATGCAGGGGTTAAGGATCTGCATTTTGCGCCACCTTTATTAAAAACAAAGCCAATTATATTTAAAATTAACCCATCCCAATCTAGGATCTTAATAATAAAAGAAAAGATAAAGGACATCTCTGTGAGGGAATTGAAAGCTCAGAGCCGAGACTGCCACAACAGTTCCAGCTAATGATGCCATTAGTGCTTTGGAGCACCACAATCAATCAGAGAAGTGATTAGCATGAGCATGTAGAGAGAGCCAGGCCATTAGTCAAATGGGCTGCGATGTAACCTTCAAGACTCGAGTCATCCAACATGCTTACACCTGCACACTAAAAAAAGAGTTCATCATAGAGTAAGCAAAAACATACAAATGGCCTTTATAATAATATGAATAAGGAACCAGTATGAATATGTTACGAGTTGTGTTGTGTTTCCATGGTAAGTTTAAAAACAAATAAAACAAGACCAAAATTTAGTCTAAGTCCTAACACTGAAGTATGTAGGTGAAAGCACTGCAGAGTTGTCTGACCTGAGCAGTGGAAGCAAAGTTTATTTTTTTAAGTGAGATGGATTGATGGTCTATTTCTGAATACTTTCTGTTGCATAATAAATGAAAATAAAAAAAATTGGTTCGGGCAGAAGACATAATGGAAAAACAGCAAACATCGAGCTGACACTGAGCCAGGCCAGATGAGGGTGCTGAGGTGAAGCAAGAGAGAAAACACTGAAGGTAGTCATAAAGCTTTTGTTACAATGTAACCATGGAAATCCATCTGCCGTTATGGCCATAACTTATTTCAGAACAGCAATGACATCTCTGAAGTAATTCATTTTGTGAGGAGATGGAAATTTGAGCAAAACATCATCTGGATTTAAAGTAAAGGCTCCAGTGATGGAAGCGTTCAGCAGATGCAGCGTAATGGAAATGAGTGATGGCGAAAAGACTGAGTTAATTTTGATCAAATGTGACATTAATAAATTTCAGAATATGCAAAGCATTGTAAAACATTGATTACTTCATTATTAATACAATTTTAATGATGCAGGAGCTATGAGAGTCAAAAGAGATGGAATATGCCAATGTCACTTAGGGAGTTGATGACTTTATGTTAAGTTAATTCATTCAGCTTTTCATATTTTTAGCTTGAGTCTACCTTTAAAGCTGCAGGTTTACACACTGAGGGACAAAACACAGAGAAAAAAAATATGAACAGCTTGGATAAACTGGCACTGCATGTATTATTTATTATTTTTTTCACACTTCAACACAAGAGAAGAAGAAGAATGTGTCTGAATAAAATAATCAAAAATCTATTCTAAACAGACACTGAGGAGAATATTTAAAGAAACAATCGAAGGACAGTTTGATGAGAAAATCCTGCTGCTGCTCAGTTTTTGTCATTTATGGACTTTAATCAATGTTCAGTCAGATTATTTGTCTTGTAGAGATCATTTTCACAACTGTAATGAATACAAATCATCACGGAATTAGCATATTAATCTCACCTGGCCACAAGGCGATCCTGAGCATTATTATTTCCAGTATCCGCAATAATGCTTTTAATGAATCATTTTAGAAGAAAGTCAGCCACCCTGATAGGGTCTATGCCAGGGGGCTGGAAAGTCAGTTAGGCAAACCGCATATTCAAGAGGAACAATGCTGTTTTCGTCCTGGCCACAGAACACTGGACCAGCTCTTCATCCTCTAGAGGATATTTGAGTGTGCACGTGAGTTTGCCCATCCAGTCTACATGTGCTTTGTGGACTTGGAGAAAGCATTTGACCGCATCCTTTCAGGTATCCTGGGGGAGGGGGGGGGTGTGCTGTGGGAGTATGGGGTGCCTGGCCCATTGCTGAGGGCCATTCACTCCCTATAAACCTGCAGTGAGAGCTTGGTCCGTATTGCCGACAATAAGTCGGACTCATTCCCCTGGGTGTTGGACTCCACCAGGGCTGCCCTTTGTCACTGGTTCTGGGTGTAGCCAAGTGGCAGAAGGCTTCTGCCTTGGTGACCTCAGAATCGTAGCTATGCTTTCTGAGGATGATGCAGTCCCACCATCAGGTGGTGGCCTCCAGCTCACAGTGGAACAGTTTGCAGCCGAGTGTGAGGCAGCTGGCATGAGGGTCTTGTTCATGAGTGACAGGAGAAGGGAACAGGAGATTGGCACGTTGGGGCTGCGTCTGCAGAGTGAGCTGAGCGTGAAAGCGAAGCTGGCAATTTACTGGTCAATCTATGTCCCTACCCTCACCTATGGTCACAAGCTTTGGGTAGTCACAGAGAGAACATGATTGCGGATACAACCAGCAGGAATGAGCTTCCTTCAAAGGGTGGCTGGCCTCTCCCTTAAAGCCATTCAGGAGGGGCTCAGAGTAGAGCTGCTGCTCCTCCACATCGAGAGGAGCCAGTTGAGGTTATTCGGGCATCTGACTAGGATGCCTCCTGGGCGCCTCTTGGTGAGTTGCTCCAGGCATGTCCTACTGGGAGGAAGCCCCGGGGCAGACCCAGGACAAGGAAGGAAGGAAGGAAGGATGAATGGATGGATGGATTCCAGATTGCAAATCCTTTCATCCTTTCAGTGATAAGACCAACATCATACCTGAAACACACACACACACACACACACACACACACACACACACACACAAATAAAATGCAAAAAAACCAAACCAAAATAAAAAATTCTGAAATTACAGATTAATAAGAAAAAGCATTATCTTATTACTTATTAACTGTATCCCTAACTTGCTTTGATTTCTGTGATTATTAGATGATTTATTAAGATTGCTTGATTATGACAAAAAGTTTAGATTTGTTTGGTCAACACTAAGATCTCAATTATTTAACATGATTCCTCCAAGTTAATAAAAACTCTGCATTTTTGAACTTTTTTGTTATTCCACATGTTCACCTATCAAATGCTTGTGCCTTTTGAACAAAAGCACTTTTTTTCTTCATCTTTGGCTGAGATGAATTAAACTGAGAGTGAGCTTGAGCTTTGAAGAGCCAAACCACTGATTAAAGAAAGGGTGCATTGGATATACCTTTAACATAGGATTAAACAAGAGTATCACAGAAAAAAGAGAGTGGAAAAAGTAGTTGTTTTAGCCTGATAATCTTGTTTTCATAGCTGTTTGAAGCGAAAATCATATTTGAAATTTCATAAAATTTGTTTAATCACTGTCTTATTACTTACCAAACATTTAAATTACTATCAGTTTCTGTGGTTGATACAAATCCCAGAATGTTCCTCTTTATGATCAGTCCTGTCATTAAAATTTCCCACTCTGCACATTACGCACTTTAAAACTAGGTGTGCTGTTCCTTAGCAACTAAAACTAGAGCTGGACTTCAAAGAAATACCTTCCCCTTCTCTTTCCACACCATAGCTTATTAACCAGCAGGTAGTTTACAGCATGTAAGCTATTTTGAATCAAAGCGCACAGCAGAAGCAGCAGTGTAGCTGTAGATGAAAATCTAACACTGTTAACAGTATCAGTTAAGAGACTGCAAGCCTGCGCTCTCCGAGTTTACCCTGAAAATTATTTTAGAAACATAAGTGAACTTTGTCACTGTGGCCAAACTACAAAAACAGGCCGGCAAGTAAACGTTTTCCTTCCAGACCACACTAAATATACACACAGCCTTCAAATTTTCTGTGTTTGACTGAAATACTCTATCTCCTGAGAACATCTGTCTGACAATTCTCACAACAGTACAAGAACCTTGCAGCTTTCAAATGTGCGGGTTGGGCTGCAGAGATAATACCCTGGATCAAAACTCCTCATGCTCATCAATGGTGGATGCATCCCAGGGAGATGGAGGAAGGATGGAAAGTATGAGAACTGTGGAAGACATTCAATAGGAAGCCTACTTCCAGCTGTTTCCCTAAGGAAACATTGACCCTTCTGAGAATCTGCTTTTAGCAGTGAGCAGGAAGAAGACTGCCCTGGCACAGCACTGTAAGTGCTCCCATGAATTAAAGATGAGCTCAAGTTATTCTTCTGGCTTGAACTGACTGGAACAGATTTACAATTTGCATTTTATTTGAACGAACATACCCATCACATTCTTTCAGGATCATAGGTGACATATCTATGGTCAGCTTTCCAGGCTGCTTGGGAGATGACAGTGACCCAGCATTTCATAACTAACAATTAATTGTGCCTGTGTCAAGTTTATTATTTCAATTATTATTCTATTCTATTCTATCTTACTTTTTAATGTTTACATTAAGTTTTGTGGCTTTGCATTACTTCTTCTGTTATATCACATTTTGTTCTGCCTCAATTCTGGCTTCTTAGACATATGTTAAGCACTTTGAACTGCACTAATCTGCATGAAAGGTACAATAGAAATTAAGTTTTACTGACTAACTTTGAGCTCCATAGTACAAAGTCTGTGTGCTGTGCCAGTGACAAAAGTTTTTGAATCAATGGTAAATCCAAGGAAGGGCTCACCAAGGTGGCCATTAGTGATTAATGCTGGCGGAGATGTAAATGTCTGAACCAAATCTGCAAGATTATAAACACAAATAGTTTAAAATCATCTCCCACTATTTGTATTTATTATGTGGGAACACTAAGGTTAGTAGGATCCATTATGTGGGAACCACAAAAGCACCAAAGATTGCAGCAATTCATCTGCTTGATTCAAGCGAAAATTCTGATACAATCAGGAAAATTCAGGCGATTACCAAAGTTAGGATCGTGATGGCTACCAAATTTCAAGAAAATCCAGCTAATAATTGTTGAGATATCTTACTAAAAAACAATGATTTTAACCTCTTCTTCTTCCACCTGTCCCCTTTAGGGGTCACTACAGTGGCCAACCCTCTGCATGTCTTTCTTCACAATATCCATGAATCTTCTGTGGTCTTCCTCTTTTTCCTGCTTGGCAACTCTATCTTCAACATCCATTGCTCAATATTTTCACTCTCCCCCCTCTGCACATATCTAAGCAATGTCAGCATTGTCTCTAACTGTTTCCAACTGCTCGACCTGAGCTGTCCCTCTGATGTGCTCATTTCTAATCTTGTCCATCTTGGTCACTCCCAATGACAATCTTAGTATCTTCAGCTCTGCCACCTCCACCTCCTGTCTCCTGTTGTTTTGTCAACATCAAAGCAGATCTCACTACCATCTTGTAAACCTTTCCTTTCAATCTTGCTGCTATCCTTCTGTCACACAGCACCCCTGACGATTGTCTTCACCCACTCCACTCTGAGTGCACTCTCTTCTTCACCTCTCCTGTGCACTTGTTTATTGCTTTGGATGGTTGACCTTAGGTATTTAAACTCATCTACCTTCAAGACCTCTACTCCTTGCAGCTTCACTGTTACTGTGACTGTTACACCTATCTCCCTCTCATTCGCACACACACATTCTGTCTTGCTACTACTAACTTTAATTCCTCACATGCCTCCACCTCTCCAGGCTCTCTTTCACCTGCTCTCTACTCTCACTACAGATCACTATGTCTGTACACATCATAGACCACAGAGACGCCTGCCTGACTTCATCTGTCAGCTTGTCCATTAACACTGCAACACTGCAAACAAGAAGGGGCTCAAAGCCAATCCCTGACGTAATCTCACCCGCCACATTGAACCCATCTACTAGCTTTTGGGCTGGGTTAATAATTCAAACCTCATGATGGCATTATAAGGAAAAGCCATATATCTATCTATCTATCTATCTATCTATATATATATATATATATATATATATATATATATATATATATATATCAATTTATCTGAAAGTATTTGAGTGATTTCAGCCTCCACGAATTGGAGGACAGTTTGGTGCTATTACATTAATGTGCAAGAACTGTATAATCTAACTGAGAATATAAGCAGATGGATTAGCGATGCATAACAGTTGTTAGATATTGTGATCCCAAAATGCAACAGGTTAACATGACCTGAAAAACCATTTGCAGAATCCATTATCTTTCAGGGAGAGGCATGTGCCTTAAGCACATTATCTGGCAGCAGCTCAATGCTTAGCAGAAGAAAAGTGAGAAAAACTGTACTAAACTAGAATTTATTCTTGAGACCTATAGAATATCAAGAATTCTTAAAGTCAGTGCTGCTAAACTGAATGTTTTTTTTTTATCCACACCCAGTTCAGTAAAAAAGAAACAAAAGCCTGAAAGAAAAATGTGGCTCTGCACTCCACATAGTGTCCAGCCAGATTATTTGTCATGCTGACAGCGAAGGCACCTTGCAAACCTTATGAGCTGGCAAGCTCTCTCAACACACTCCATTCAGAGTATAGCAGTGGAAACAATCTTGCAGCTTCAGCCAAGAAAAGCAGCCTGCGCCAATGTGACCAGCTATAAATTGGGATCTATTACAGGGCATCATGTTAGTGTCACAGCAGAAGCTTGCACATTAAAATCCAAAAGCTGTTATAAATTGCAGTGAAAAAATATCTGGCCCCTTCCTGAAATGCAAAAACTGCATTTTGTATTTACTTGGGTTATTGTTGTCTAATAAAATTTGTTTGGTGATCTGAAACAGGAGAGAAATATGCAAAAACCAAAACAAAAAAACAGAAATCAGAAAAGGGACAAATACTATTTTATGGCACTGAATATATTCCTTGCATAGCGGAGCATAGAAAGTTTGGTGCATGATTAGGTCAACAATCATTAACACAATGATTAGATATTCAAACTGTGTCCTCTTCTTCTTTTTCACTACTTTATGAATATCTCTCAGAGATGGAAAATCTTTCAACTAGCATCAGTAACAGCATCATGCTGATGCTCACAATTGGGGACACATAATGAATGGAAACAGCACAAAATTCTCAGTAAACACTGAAATACAGGGTGTGGGGCCTGGGGTGCTTGCGGTGGCGGATGCTGGCCTGGGCCGGGTGTCCGGCCCCTTCTGCGCATGTCCATGTGTGAAGTCTGGGGCCCTGGGGTTACCCGTTTCCTGGTTGGCTTCTTCCCCTGTGCTGGGGCAATCCACACCGTGTCAAGCACACCACTGGGTGGGGTGGGTTGGCTGTTCTGCGCTTAGGGATAGGGATTCTGGAGTGCCTGCAAGCCTTTTTTTTTTTTGGTCTCTTGTTGACTGAGTGGGTGACTGGTGTTGTGGCTCGGTATGCAGACGGACCCTCAGATTTGGGGCATGGTACATATGCTGCGTAAGCCACAGTGAGTGGGGTGGGTTTATTCGCTGTGCTGCACGGCCACCCACCGATCAATCCATCTATCCATCTTCTTCCGCTTATCTGGGACTGGGCCTAAGGGCAGCAGCCTAAGCAGAGAATCCCAGACCTCCATCTCCCCAGCCACCAACTCATCCGGGGGGACCCCATGGTGTTCCCAGGCCAGTCAAGCAATATAATCTCTCCAGCGTGTCCTGGGTCTGCCTCAGGGCCTGAGCCCCTCCTGAATGGATGCACTCCACACCCTATCTCTAAGGGAAAGGCCAGCCACTCTTTGAAGGAAGCTCATTTCTGCTGTTTGTATTCGTGATCTCATTCTTTTGTCAATACTCAAAGCTCATGACCATAGGTGAGGGCAGACACATAGATTGACCAGTACATTGACAGCTTCACTTTCACACTCAGCTACCTCGTCACCAAGGAGTTGTTTAACCACCTCAGTGACCTCACCCCCAGTGATGGGTGAGTCATCCCCCTCATCCCCAGACTCTGCTTCCACTACAGAAGGTGTGTCAGTGGTATTAATGAGCTCCTGAAAGTATTCCTTCCACCGCCTGACAGTGAAAGTCAGCATCGCCCCACCTGCACTATAGACCGTGTGAGTAGAGCACCGCTTTCCCCTCCTGAGTTGCCTGACAGTTTGCCAGAATCGCTTCAAGGACATCCAAAAGTCTTTTTCCATGGCCTCACCGAACTCCTCCCACACCAGAGTTTTTGTTTTGGCCACCACCTGAGCCATGTTCCGCTTGGCCTGCCGGTACCCGTTGGCTGCCTCCGGAGTCCCACACGCTAACCAAGCCTGATAGGACTCCTCCTTCAGCTTGATGGCTCCCTTCATCTCCGGTGACCACCATCTGGTTCGGGCACCAACCCCCTTGCAGTCAAAGCTCTGAGCAGCAGCCTCTGCTGCTCTGACTGAGGCTTCTACTAGGCATTCCCAGCACACTCTCACAATACATTTACATGCACCAGGTCTGTCCAGCCCAGTCATGATCCTGGGGTATCACTCAGTGTTTTGCAGTTTGGACTTGAGTTTTTCTTCACTTTGTTTCTTAGATTATTTAGGTTTGTTTGTCTACCTTTGTATTTCTGTATTTTTCTATGTTTTTATTTATCTGGAGTTTAGTTTTCCTTATTTGTCTCATGTTCCCCTTAGGTCCTGTCTGAGTGGGTGTATGGTTGTATCCCTTTGTGTTTGTGCGTCTCTCTGTTCTGTGAAGTCTGCACGTGTGTCATGGTTGGTCACTTCCTGTTTTATTTTGACAGTCCATGTTCCCTGTGCTTTGTGTTTGGTTTTGCTTACTTTGTGCCATTAGTTACATTTGGTTCACCTGTTGTTTCCTGCCAGGGTTATTATAGTTATAGAAAACGAACAAAATAATGAAAACTGAAATTGAAAAAACATTGTCGTTAACTGAAATAAATTAAAACTGAAAATTAAAAGGAAAAAGCAATAACTAACTAAAACTGAATTGTGAGTTTACAAAACTAACTAAAACTAACTGAAATTATAGATATTGTCATTTTTTTTAAAGCCTTGTGACTTAATATCAATTTTAACAGCAGTCTTGTTTTCACACAGTCATACTCATCCTTTACGCTCATACACTCACATGCACCAACACATGCACCCATCATTTCACCTTTAACACTGACAAGTGGGGGGTGGAACAGGCAGTTCTTCCTAAATTCCGATTTCCCGCACCCTGCCCAAAGCAAGGGATTGGCTTGTGGTTTGGGTGCTGGACTGACTGTATCGGGGGGGGGGGCTGGCCCTGGGGGACATCCATCCATCCAATGTGGAAGGGTGTGTGTCTTTGTGCATTTATTTTTATCTCTGTGTGTATGGGGGGGGTATGAGTAGCCTGTATATATATATATATATATATATATATATATATATATATATATATATGCTAGAGAACACCAGGATTGGCAAATTCGCCACTGGCGCTCTGTGCTCTCACAGATAAAAGCAGGTTCACACTGGAGCACATGTGACAGACGTGACAGAGTCTGGTGACGGCCGTGGAGAGCGATCTGCTGCCTGCAACATCCTTCAGCATGACCGGTTTGGCAGTGGGTCAGTAATGGTGTAATGGCATTTCTTTGGAGGGCCACACAGCCCTCCATGTGCTCGCCAGAGGTAGCATGACTGCCATTAGGTACCGAGATGAGATCCTCAGACCCCTTGTGAGACCATATGCTGGTGCGGTTGGCCCTGGGTTCCTCCTAATGCAGGAGCAATGCTAGACCTCATGTGGCTGGAGTGTGTCAGCAGTTCCTGCAAGATGAAGGAATTGAAGCTATGGACTGGCCCACCCATTCCCCAGACCTGAATCCGATTGAGCAGATCTGGGACATCATGTCTCGCTCCATCCACCAACGTCACGTTGCACCACAGACTGTCCAGGAGTTGTAGGGAGGTCATACAGGCACGTGGAGGCCACACACAATACTGAGCCTCATTTTGACTTGTTTTAAGGACATTACATCAAAGTTGGATCAGCCTGTAGTGTGTTTTTCCGCTTTAGTTTTGTGTGTGACGCCAAGTCCAGGCCTCCATTGGTTAATACATTTGATTTCCATTGATGATTTTTGTGTGATTTAGTTGTCAGTACATTCAACTTTGTACAGAACAAAGTATTCAATGAGAATATTTCATTCATCCAGATCTAGGATGTGTTATTTGAGTGTTCCCTTTTATTTTTTGAGCAGTGTATATATGTGTGTGTGTGTGTGTGTGTGTGGGTATTTGACTTGGATGATGTGAATCCCCTGGATCTTTTTTCCATCTACCTTTGGCTCTTAGGGGACATTGTGTTGCTGCTTCTCACCCTCATTATCAGGTACATTTCATGACAAACACACATACACACTCATGCTCACACACACACACTTAAACAATAAATTAAATCATACTGTATGTTTTTTTGGGTAACCATTTTTTTTTCCTTTCAGGTGCTGTTTGTTTTTTTGTGTTTTGTTACAGATGTAGCAGCTGGTGAACCATTGTGTCTCACTTGTGCTTTTGTGTTTGTCCTTTATTTTTTGTTTTTCCAAACCTCCCCACACCCCACCCCTCATCTCCTTTTCTTGTCTTTTCTTTGCACCTTCTCCTCTCCCTTCAGTAATCTGTCCCTTCTAGCCTGTCAGCTCTGTTATTGCAAAAAATGCACAGATACAATGATGCAAATAATAAACGAAATAAATAAAAGAAAAAAGAGTAAAAAGAGAAGCTATAAAACTCCTCTTGGAAAAGTAAATGTGCTTGGCACAACAGATCATTCAGATCATAATTTTGTTTGCAAAAGCTGCCAGACAAGACAGGAAAAAACAAAACAAAGCAAACAAACACTGAACTAAAACATCCGACAAACTCCACACAAAGACCGGACCTTCTGGTAGACATGAAATATATAAAAGTTAGTTTTCAGTTGTTTCCTTTTATCATATTTGCCCTTGCAACCTTTACAATCGCTGTGCTTCCCATGTTGTCTTTACTCTTATAAATACAGCTGATGAAGTTTAACTGGTAAAGATCAGAGATGCTGATGCAGGGCAAAGCAATAATGAGATTCGTTGAAGGGCACCTGCATTAGATCTACACCAACGTGCAGGCCGTCTTAAGTTAAAAAAAGAAACTGTAAATCTGTTGCTGCGCAAGAACAACAAAGAACTATATGATATGGCACTTGATATTTAGTGACCTTTTATCTAAACAGCATTGGTATATTACTACAATATGGCCAATCAGTGTGATTAAATTCAAACGGTAACTATGCAGAGGTGTGTCATTAGGTAAACAGCTGAGGAACAAGTGAAAACGCTAAACTTACATACAAAAAATCTGACATGTTATGCAAAAGGTTTTTGCTGAATATAAAAAATTATTTCTCAGATGACCTCATCTTTATTTAGCTACAACAGAGATATTTTGTAACGATACACTGTGTGACACTGGCACTTATGGGGTTCCTGATTCAGATGCTAATGTGTTTCTGCAGTTGGGGAGGGGACACACTTTGACTAATTGTCTCTTATTGGGAATTTATTTCCTCTGTGGCAGTACACAAGCTGTCAGAAACTCCCATTGATTCAAATAGGCCTAACACGTAAGACTCTCAAGGCTAAAAGGGCTACTGACATGACCGTTTTTGGAACAATAGGTCAGGGGTTTGAATCACAACCAGGGCATACCCCTATGCTACCCAAGCCCAGGCTCCTACACATGCAAACCCAGTAAAAGGGGTTACATGAAGAGGATGTGGGACCTATCAATTATTCAACACCCAACCTCCAGACTGACATTGAAACAACTAGTAGCTCAGTGTTCCAACATCCGCAAGAAGCAACTTCTATTGCAACTAGAGATGGACAAGGTACAACACAAATGCTACAGCAAGGGGCATTATCGGGGGAGGGGGATATCAAGCCTCAAGAACAACTGGTATGTTGAATGCCAGTGTAGGTGACCTGAAAGATGAGATCAAGGCTAAGCTGGAAATTACTGATTACCAAGACTACCTGAAGTACCCTCTGAAAGTCTACTAGAAGATGCGAATGCAGCACTATGGACAATCCCTACTTCAACCATCAATGAAACCAATCAGTTGATGTATACCATGGCAACGGTGATCCTTGAGACGGTTGGCTATAAAATGATAAAACGTGTTCTGCACAAGGAAACATCCGTAAGCACGCCAAGATTTTTTAACTGGATTTGGCACATTTGTAGAAAGGGGGCTATCTAGTTTGGTTAGACTTAGGAAGCTCCTTCCCATCCAGCATTTGATGTCATCTAGAGCGTAAAAGAGGTTCTTCAATGGACACGCATATTAAATGTAACGTGTAGATAAAACTTTATTATCTACACAGAATATTGTGTTACTTATGACCATGTGATATTTCAGTTTTTCTTTTTTAATAAATTTGCAAAAATTTCTACATTTCTTTTTTTTTCTGTCAAGATGGGGTGCTGAGTGTACATTAACGAGAAATAAAATGAACTTTTTTGATTTTAGCAAATGGCTGCAATGAAACAAAGAGTGAAAAATTTGAAGGAGTCTGAATACTTTCGGTACCCACTGTATATATATCCTGGTTGATTGTATCAAATGCTGTGCTAAGATCAAGCATGATACCACAAGAACCAAAACTGACAGAATGATGCATGTAACGAAGAGCAGACATTACTAATTAGAGCTTTATTTGCCAAGTATGTTGAAGAGAAGACATATTTTTTTAATTTTAGAAAAGACAGACCTATGGTTATTAAAAGCTTCACTGTCACAGTTCGGATTCTTTAGGAGCTTTTAAACAGTTTTAAGCAGAACACTGAAAGGAAAAACTGCAAGTACTGCAGGTATTAATTATAACCAAAAACAAAGGTTTTTCTCTTTTTTGCTTTTAATTTTTTATGTATTGTGTTTCTGAGAAATCCTGTCAGGCACACAATACATAAACATTCATTTTTAAGGTTCTTCTCTTTTTCCTAAATAGGTACTAAATGAAAAAAAGAAGGTAATGGTGTAAAAAAAAAAAAGAAAAAAAAGGTGCAAGCCTGATTAGTATTCAGTTGATCTAATAAACAAACTAATTTTTGTATGCAGATGAACTTGCTTTTATGTCTATCCATCTCTTTGTTTACTGCTACTGCTCAGAGCTTCGTTTTTTGAACAACAAGCTTAATGGACCTTAAGATACTTGCTGTACATGCTATTAGGGTCACTATTAAAAACAGCAGTTTAATGGCATCATCCAATGAATAAGTATTTGTCCTGGGATGCTCCTGTAAAGAAATAATGTTGAAATAATGATCTTTGAAGAGGGCTGGACCTCAGGGTTTTACATGAATGACTGCACCGATAATAGTCAGCAGAAAGCATTGCAGGTCTTTCTGCACAATTTTAGCTTTGCAATACTTAGGAATAACACTAAGTAGGAGAGGAACATGCTATGATTTAGAAACAATGCAGAACTAAAACATGCCCAAAACAGCAAATACATCATCAGCATCTAAACAGGCATGGGGTTTAGAAAAATCAGTTTCAGCTGCTGTTTGTTTACTAGCAGGATGCACATGATAAACTGCTTTACAGGATGGCAGCCTGATTTCCGATCAATTGCTTGAGTGATATTGTTTTTGCAGGAGAATATTGATAGAAAGTTTAAACCATCACTGATATGCTTATCAAACACATAGTGAGGGTTTGTGCAGGGAGTGTTTGGCAGGAACCCTGGTCCAGGAGATATTGTGTATTGGAATTCTACAGCATTCAGTCTAATTGGGCCATGGACAACACCTCCATTTCTAAGATGGCAGCATGGAGCTACGAGTGTAAGGCTGTCGGTGTTGAGGCTGGACACCAGTGGCGGAGTGAGTCATCAAGAGTCCTGTTGAGCTTGGCTGAATTCTTGAATTGCATGTTCTGTTAGTTTAATAAAAGCATGAAAAATACAACCATTTGTGTGCAAACTGTTCAAAAATGTTTTATTTGCAGAAAAGCCTATCTCTGAGTATGTATTTTTGCACAAAGAGAGAGACATACTGTGTGACTAGCACAGTATCGAGTTGTTATAACTGAACTATGGTCTTAGAGAATGCAATGGGCTTTCCACCCAAGTGAAACTCCAGGGATGCTTCTGCTCCTTTGGAGGTTTGTATACATGTAGGTAAAGACACTTTATGCATTGTTGATAGACTTGCTAAACAACTGCACTCATTCTGAAATGCTGAAAAATACTGAAGTAATTCCATCAGTCTCAACAAATAAATGTGCTTTCTGAATTCAGAAATGAATTTTAAAAAAGTTACACAACCACAAATACTGTTACTCTTAGCTTTCCATATTCAGTGAATGTTGCCACATGATGAGCAAAGAAAGGATTACAAAGGATAAAATGTTTCTGAAACATGGACTGAGATTTTCTAACAGAAAACAAAGGCATAATGGAAGCTTTGATAAAGTTTCAGACAAAAAAATATTCACACTCCAGAAATTGTTACCAGTGTCTATTCTGTATAGAGTATAATGTGTTTTCAGACTTTCAATTCACAAAAAAACAAAGAAAAAAATCCCATTAATGATTTTATCAGAATAACAACAGAAAATATAAATAATAATTTTAAAAAAAACCCAGTAATATTCCAATGGGCATATTAGTGGTGAAGGAGTCTGCAACCTTATCTGTACAAAAGCCAACAAAAAGAACTGTTACTATTTATGATATGATCATTGGTTCTAAATTTTTCCCCCTTGTTTACAGGAAATCACATTAATATCCATACATACTCAGGAAATAAGGCATTCAAAGTACTGCAGAAACATTATAAATGTCTCCAGGACATACTGCTCCAATCATTTGACCCAGATTTGTTGTGTACAGTGGACACACTGCCAGGCTGCTGATGCTGACTTACCAGTAAGCAAATTAATCAATAAATGACCTTAAAGAATGGCTCTGTATTTAAAATGGACAATGAACTTAAAAAATGAGCAGAGGACAAATGGTGCTATTGGCAGGAACTCAGAGGTAGTGGCTGTGATGGCACTTTAACGACAAATACTAAAACTGAAAAATACTAATAAAATACTATTACAATTATTACTACCATTATACTATTACTGCTGTTATGATTATTAATGTTATTGCCTCCTCCTACTTAGGGATGCCCCAAATCCCCAGAAGGCATCTAGGAGTCACCTTAATCAGATGCCCAAACCATCTCAGCTGGCTCCTTTCAATGTGGAGGTGTAGTGCCTCTACTCTGAGCTTCCTTTGGTGTAATAACCAACACAAATAGAAGTCTGTAATGTGTTTCACTACATTTTGTGTATTGTTGATTGGAGGGGAGGTCAAGTGCCAATTCAGTCAAAATATTTATCAATGGCATCACATGAAACAAGATAACCAAAGAAATGGTAGCTCCACTCAGAAGTTTATTTAAAAAGATGGGGGGGGGGGGAATCAAAGACTAGTTTCACTTGTATGCAGTTTTAGCTTCAATGGGCAAACTGAGCTATTTCTGAACTGCAGCAACATAAACATTAATAATGAGTCAAAAGCAAAGCAACACATGGATGATACAGTGATTACGGAACAACATGTGGTGCTAGTGCATGTGACATCAGAACTGACCTCAGGTTCAAGTTAGTCTCGCTTGTGTTCTTTTTGGGTCTTGCAGAAATTAAGTCTGGGTATGTTTGTTTGCACCCTAAGGGGTCCTCAGAAAAATTCATCCAAACAAAGACTACAAAATCATGCCCCTGAAGCTGGGACTGTGATCAAAGCCAGGCGCACAAACAAAATACCACTTTGCTGATTTTACTACTTCATAAATTATTTCTAAGGACTTCTCTGTTCTCTAGTTTGTACCACAGTGACCTGCAGACTGGCATAATTGTTTCCCAGTTTACTACACTAAATTATGAGCCAACAAAACAAAAGAACACACACTGCAAGTAAAGCATGTTCTTAGTAAAAAGGAAAAATACTCTGAAACCTTGTAACTTTGTGGCGTTTACTGAAACCAACTTTTACAAACAATATTCCTGTCGATTTCAAAGAATTTGTATACTGCATAGAAGGACATCAAATTATGATTTTATACAAAACTGCTGGTTAGTATCACACTAGGGCTCATGTTTTGCTTGATATGAACATATTGCATTTAGACTGCTTGATTTT
The DNA here is from genome assembly GCA_024447675.2 of Pterophyllum scalare. NCBI lineage: Eukaryota > Metazoa > Chordata > Actinopteri > Cichliformes > Cichlidae > Pterophyllum > Pterophyllum scalare. The sequence goes on from JAMQGT020003308.1 coordinate 40,573, forward strand.
GCCTCTTTCCATTCTCAGTTAATGCTATTATATAATATCAAATGGTAACAGCAAACATCTCTCTTTTTAAACAATGTTGCTATGCAACCAATTCTGTTTCTGCAAACACCATACTCTTCAAGATGATAGAAGCAAGTATTACATTGTTCTAAACATAATATCCTGGACCACATCCTATTATTAAAACTCTTTAACATTTCTCATGCTCTTCAAGTAACAAAGACTCCTTTTAGGCTTAAAGATTTAACAACTGTTTTATATACAGCAACAAAAAAATTTCCCCCATAGTGATCCACTGTCAAATGTTTAACCTGTACACTGTGTGATATATTAGAACAGAAAGTAATTTGGCTATAGGTCAGCCTTCATTTAGCTGATAATTCTTGTGTTTTTTTTAACAAATTTTGAAAATTTTTAAAAATAAAAAAATTAAAGTTGAAAATAAATCTGCAACATTCTTTAGATCTTGAATTTACCAATAAATAAGGAAGGAGTGGAGATTGACATCAAACTTTAATGTACAACATTTCTTAAAATTTTTGAAAATTTATGAAAAATTTCATTAAATTAAAAATCTACCAATTTGAATATTCATGACAAGTTTCAGAACAATAAGACAATAAATAAGGGAGCCGTAGCGACTGAAGTTAAACATCAATATATAGTATTCCCTGAAAATTTAAAGCTGCTCAAAAATAATGGCAACAGAGTGAATGGGCAAAATTGGGCAAACTTCACTCGTCAATATGGTTAAAAATATCCTGCCCTATAAAATAAAATTTCAAATGCATTAAAAGATAATTCAATTCTCTTTCCAGTGGCATCAAACTAATGTAAGTCTGGTGCATTATTTGATTTTCAAATAAAGATATGAAGAATTAGCGTTTTCTTACTTTCAGTCCACAAGAAAAACACACTGTGCTATGTGATCCTTGACTTTATGCAATGTTTACAAATTTTATATTCATGCCCAAATACCAGCTCTCAATATGTACCTATATTGCATAGGGTAAAAATTTTGGAAGACGTTACAAATCAAAGTTATAGCAGGTTTTGTCATCAAACAGTAAGAACGATTTTAAAAAAAATCCTATAAATCTGATACCAAAATAAAGCACAAAAACCAGACTTTTTAAAAAGTTTTGTATCAATACTGTTGACTCAACTGCAACAGAGCGCAACTGTTTTTAGTAATTCTGCCAAGGTGCAGGTGATGGTGTTACTGTTGATATTGTTGAAATTTGAAATTTTCTGTGTGTTTACTTGGTCCCCTCTTGTTTTCAATGCAGTTATGTTCATTATATTTTGATTTTGAATTTTTGGCTGCTGGTACCTTCTATAACCCCTTCGATCACTACATACAAAATTGTGTACATCACTTTCTATAGTTTATTATTGTACTGTAACATTCATTTTCTGGCATCTCCTACATAATAAGATTATGTAGGCAGAAGATTTTTTTTTCCACCAAAATTTTTGTATCATAACCAATGGGTCTAAAGGCCACATATCTACATACACATTGATTTGATGACTTCCATGACCTTTTCTAATTTTCACAGTGTATTAAAAATAGTCAACCACCTTTCTCCTTCCATTGCAATTTTCTCTGTGTATGATCTGCTCTCTGATCTCCTGAAAGCTGACAGTGTCATCATGGTCTGACCCAGGACTTATTTCCCCTTGGAGGAAACAAATCCATCTTAGTACACGTTTTCTCTCTCAGATATGATGTCACCTTTCATCTCCTGTGACAGCACATGCTGAGAATACTTCAGTACGTGCCGTCTACCGTTGTGTATTTTTGGCAGATGGGGGAACTGCGATGTGATGCAAATTCATGTGTATATAGGTATTAGACTGTAACCTTTGTTGCCGTCCACAGCAGCAGCCTAGATTATATAGAAAACTATTTATTAGAGGTAACTCTCATAATAAATCAGGTTAAGCGATTGCATACAAACACAAGAGGTGAGTTTCCTACTCAAGAAACGGGACCGACTGAAGAGTGTGTATGTTGCTATATGTATGCACAATAAATCAGCTTCACTACGCAGCATCAGCTGCATTTTTATGTTACTGCACAGCCATCTATAATCAGCACTGAACAGAAACAGCTGGAGTGCAGTTAGAGCTCAGTGATCTCTAACACACGCTGGACAATAAAAGGACGGCCCCTGTTGAATCCACCCACCTGTTACCTTAGTATTCATGTTGGTGTCTGTGTTTCAAATGGTAATCTGAGCTCATTTCTTGAGCTCAAACGGATGCACCCACTGTGATGACACTGACACCTGCGGGAGTCAAACAGCATGGGCTTCTGAACTGCCAAGGAAAATTTGCTCTCATACAGGTATCTGTCGCTTGTGATGCAAATTTGGTGTTTTATATTAGGATGTCCATGTAAAGCTTTTTGGCAGCATTACCGAAATGCACTGAGGTCTAACGAACCTTTTAAATAAACTTTCCTTATTACAAAAAAATTGATTGACAAGTGTGTGCACTGAGTCAGCTGAATTCATATACATGCATGTGTGTGCCCATTTGGTGATGCAAAACTGTAACCAGCCACAAAAAAAAAAAAAGTCTCTCTATACTGCTAATACAGGTCATCAAGGAGTACTATAAAAAATAACTATCCATCAGAAAATGTTCTTTATTTAACGTGAAAAAAAAGTTGATCGAATGATTATCAATGTTGTTTATTAATTACCTTAAACATTTCTATACAGGAACTTCCTGTTTCTTATCAGCCAACATACACAGTGAAAACTATACATCTGTGCTAAGCTAATATTTTGGAATTAGCCTAGTTGCCACTTCATCAGTGTTAACATATGATGCATTTTTTGTTTGTTTGTGAAGATGTCTTGTGAGAATGATATTTCCTGGACCAAAGAAACAAACACCTGTCCACATGTATCCCTCAGGCGTAGCAATGATGTTGAGTACATTTGCAAAACATGTTTTGTTATGTTTCACAGCAAAAAAAAAGTGTATTTTTTTTTTAAATAAATAAGTAAAAAAACTGCAGGCTGTTTTTTTGCTCCTTTTTTTTTGTCCTACAACTACTCTCATCCTTTTGTATCATCACATTCAGGCAGTTTTTGATTTTTTTTTTAAACACCGTTTTTGTGAATCTGCCAAAAAACATTTGGCCTGAATCTAACAATGGCATTCATGAGACATTTGCATTTCTGTCCCCTGCAGAAACTAGAAAATGTTCTGTATTAATATTAATTACACATTCTTTCAGTGCATATATGGATCCATGTGCAGGTTTGAAGGAAACATAAAAATACAAAAGCACTTAGAAACACTCCCACTACAGAAAGCTTGCTCAAGATATAGGGCGTCAAAGAGCCACAGCAAGTTTGGGTGTGGACGACCAGGGAAAGCATCTGAGAAAAATCTGTGAAATAAACAAATATTACTTTTAATTCACTAAAACAAAATTACACTTGGATTATCTTTATAGAATAATATTTGTTAACTGATTTTTAAAAAATGACTCTATACGTGGTCATGAATGTTTTTCGGCTTTTGAAGATGCTAGAAAAACTGACAACTACTGCAGTGTGAGGCACCACAATCGTGACTGAAATCGTGATGCTCCTCCTGTCTCCCATTTGAATCATGTTAACTTAATATAATAATTTTAATATTTTTTTTTGTTATGGATTTAAATTAGCTTCTGATTTGCAGTCAGTATACCCGAAGGGGAAAATGACATTATTTGTAATAAGAACATTGCCCTGCATGGTAATTTCCTGTTAAGAAAGCTGATTTCATGAGGTCACCATCAGAAATATTACAGACTATGTAAACAACTGGTTTCTCATCAACTATCACTGTCATTTTAAATTAATACTGTTAATTTTTAAAGTTGGACAGAAATATTTAAACTCCTGTGAAATTATTTTTTAAGTGCCTAGGAGGGAGCATTTAGGCCATAAATTTACACTGTATGTCTCTATTCTGGTTAGTGGGTGTGTTTGTGTTAAAACAGGAACATTTAATGGCATTATTTCACTTATAGCAGTGGTATGGGTCTGTGGTCCGGGCATGACTTGAGTGGTACAAATGTATGCTGGCTTGTCTGGTCTGGTTATTGTCTGAGGATGAGGGGGGTGGAGCCTCAACAGATTGTGTCGGTCACTTGCTCGCTGTGAATTCTGACATGAATTTGAATAAGAAATATCAGATGGACGACTGCATTCAGATATTTGAATTTTAAGCACAGCTCCGCCAGCTGATGTATCCACCCACTCACCCCCTCAGCCCACTGACTCCATCACTCCTTTAGCTCACAGTCTCACTCCAGGACTATATCCTCTCATTTATTTCTTTGTTGTCTGCATAATGCCGGGATTATTTTCCAGCCTTTTACAATATGTAGTCTCGAAGAGCAAACATTGAATACCTCTGCTAATATTGTTTCTTATTGACCAAAGACATCAAACACAGAAACAAACATGAGAAGGAAAAAGAAAATCTGTGAATTGCTGTAAGGGAATTATTCACAATGAAAGGTTTAATTATAAATGTCACAAAATGTTTACACTTTAAATCAGGAGATAAGGATAAAATTCCAATACATGCCAATTTAATTGTTTAAGGAAATTCCCATGATCTGAAAATGGTACAGTGACCAGTGACAACAAATTAATCTGACCACCTGTCTTAAAAAACCCCCACAAATAATTCAGAAATCTATCAAAAACTTTTTTAAAACTAAAATTATTATTGTTATTTATTAGACAAATAAAATGAATTCACATTTTTATCCCCAAATTTGAGTCGGCACTGTGGACCTCTTTGAGAAGTCAGAAATTAATCAAGCATAACATTCAGCCTCTAAAATAATTTTTTTGTTCAACAATACAGTAGCTGTAATTTGGCATCTTAATCAAAAACTAATGCGCTTTACTAATTTTTTCTGATTTTTTTGTTTATAAAAAAAAAAGCAAATTTGAAAATTTTTGGATATTTTAGCATTAAAAGTATAATTTTGATTAAAGACCTTGCACATACTGGTGGATGAACTATTACAGAAACAAAAAAATGAAGGCACAGTAAGTGGCAATACTGTTAATTTAGGGCCGCTGTGGCATAAACCTTACAGTGGATTGTGGTTTAATACATTTGTTAAGCAATGCATTGGACAGTCCAAAAACAAAACTCTGTTTATGGTGAAACCATTAGTCAAAAAGCTCACAGGAGAGACCGTACACCAGAGATTCAATGAACCATTAGGAAACACTGGAATGCTCACAAAAAGTAAAGAGACAATCTGGCAAAGAACAAATGGAAGCAGGGGACTATATATACACTAGCTTAGTAAGTACAGCCTCTTCTCAGCCCCTGTGTATCAGTTTTAAGCCTAACTTGCTAATTAAGTATTTTAAGTCAGTTTCTTTCACTTTCAAAAAACTGTTTACAGTCAGTGGTGGAGAAAAGACTTACATGTAGTCATTCCTGTGTAGTTACAGTAACCACTCTTCACAGTGACCTTTTCACCTGCAGACGTCTCTCGCATACATTTACACTGCCCCCCAAAAGTATTGGAACAGTGAGGCCAATCCTTTTATTGTTGCTGTAGACAGAAAACATTTCTCAATATGAGACAGAAGATCAACATCATAGCTTTAATTTCCAGGTATTCACATCTGGATCTGATACACAGTTCAGAAGATGGCACCTTCTGTCTGAACTCACCCTTTATCCTCGATCAAAAGTATTGAAACAAACTTAAAATAGATTTAAGTGGATAAGATTTAATATTTTCTTGCAAATCCTTTGCTTGCAATAAGTAAATCAAGCCTGTGACCCACTGACATTACTAAACTTTTAAATGTGGATTTTGTTTTAAAATAACTAACATAACGCATCCATCTGTATTATATGTACATGCTACATACTCTCCAGTGGACTTAACTTTAGTTTAGTACGATTCATCTTCTGTGGGTAATGTTCACTCTTGCTGAAACGACCCTTAGCTGATTATCCTTCATGTTGATGTTACTTTGCATATTAATGGAACAGGTGTTGAATGTTCAATTCCAATTAAGCATTAATTAAAGTCTTTTTGTGAAACAGGCATATTTACATTTGAATACAGTAGAAGCTCATCGTTGGCCTTCTTATAGCTTAAAGCACATTAATCCCAATTCTTAGGAGGATTTCTGTGTTCATACTAAAGAGTATGGCTTTACTGGTAATGAAGAGCCAGTGAAGGAGAAGCTGATTAAGAGAATTCTTTTCAATTTCAGAGCCAAGGTTATAAATTAATTAAAAGAAAACTGCCACCTGGATTCGCTCCTGGAAGGCCTTCAAGGTATGACCTGACAATGTACAAATTCCTCTTGCAAACGCTGTATGAAAGACCAGGAATTTCTAAGGAGTTTCAAGTGGGAAACTGATGTAAGGTGAAGCAATACAGATGCTTGTTAAGTGCACCAAAAAGCATATTATCAAAACCCCAGGGTGGAAACAAGGTCTTTGGAAGGAGGGAGACTCCAGGATCCAATCAAGTTGAGCGACAATTGTGCAGAGGCATTGTGTAAAGGGAACTGCTGTAGCAGAGTCGTTGTCTATGTATCTGCCTACACTGGCACGCACATGCATAACTGCTCATAGTGCTTATGTACCCATACCTTTTCTGCATTTCAAGTCAATACTGTGAGATTAATAGTGGGAGAGAAATGGTTTAGTCATCAAAGCACGGTGGCCCCGTTTTCCAATAGTACACTGCACAGAATGCTGAATTACTTTCACAAGCAGCAATCCAGCTGCTTTGATCTGGGAGCTGAGACTCAGACCATTTAATCATCTTTTTGGAATAAAAAAAAGGAAGAAATTTGATAGGCTGTGCAAGTCCTGCCCAAAGGGAAACTCGATATTGATTGAGAATGTAATCTGTGGATACATGTAAAAGTGTGAAAGAGAAATATTGGAGTTTGGGTGGCAATGTGCTCTCCACAGAAAGCAGGAAAAAAATAAAATAAAATGACAGAATATATCTTGTTGCAGATTTATACAGTTTCTGTTGACAATTTGTGAAGCGATATTATGCTTCTCTTACTCAGCAATGTCTTTAAACAGATCATTTACACTTCTACACACGGCATTGTCATCCTGGGAGGGAAGACTCAGAGGAACAATGTTTAGAAGTCTAATAATTTATTTAAAATTTGTAACGCTGGCAAGGCGGGCTCAGTGATTAAACTAGAAATTTGATGAGAAGAAGTCAGTGGGTGCTGTTCAGAGACTGTCTGGATTTTATCACACCTATGAATGCATCTATTTTCCATTTTAATATTTTGCTAATAAAATGGGAAATAGATGCATTGATAGGTGTGTTTTATCAAAACATGCAAAAAATACATGGAAATACGGTGTATGGGCCAAAAACAGCATTTGCACAATTCTAAAAGCTCAAAAGTCAATTTTGGTGTGACCGCCTTAATTCTTCAACACAGCCTGAACTCTCTGAGGCAGCTTTCTTGTCATTTCTCCAAGTATTCTTCAGGAATAGTTCTCCAGGCTTCTTAAAGGACATTCCAAAGCTCTTCTTTGGATGCTGGCTGCCTTTTGTTCCATTCTGTCAGCCTGATCCCACACTGCTTCAATAAATCCGTGCTCTAAGGAGAACAATCCATGACTGATTCCATTGTGTATTTTTCTATCCAGCTTTGCTTTTACTGCATTGACAGTGTGTTTAGGATCTTTGTCATGCTGAAAAATGAAGCTCTCACCAATCACTTGCTTTCCAAATGGTATTGCTTGGTGGATCAAAACCTAATGGCATTTACCTGCATTCATAATTCCATTAAAGAAGATGAAATCCGCAACACCACTGGCTGAAATACGGACCCAAACCATGTAAGAGCCTCCACCATGTTTTATAGATGGGTGTAGATACTCTCTTTCCTGATCTCCTCCAACAACAATTTGATTTTGGATCCTTCATTCCTTAAGCCGTCTTACCACTGATTTTCAGTCCAGTTCTTGTGTAATTTGGCATTCCCCGGCTTTTTCTCTTCATTTCCCTTCCTTAAGAATGGCTACCGTTCCACTGAGACCATTTCTAATAAGGCTTCAGTGAACAGTAGATGGATTAACCTAAGGTACAGATGCATCTCTCAGGTCTTTGCTGGATTTTTTTTCATATTTCTGAAAAATATGATTCACAGATACTGTTCATCTGCTGTAGATTGTCTTGTAGGGCTGCTACTACTTCCTTTGTCTTCCACATGTCCAGTTTCCTCACAATTTAAAGCACAACGTCTGGCTCACTGAGAGGAAAATATAAAGAAATGAGGGGTGGCTCAAGACTTTCGCATAGCACTGTACACGTTCAAGATGACAACATACAATTTCCTCTAATCATGAAGTCATCTTTAAGCTGTTTTAAATAAATTAAGGGAGGAGGATTAAAATAAGAATAGAAATAAAATGCAGAAGACAATAATGCAAACCCTGGACTGAAAACAAGTGCAGAGATATCATCATCAAAATGTACAAAGCTGTCAGTGCAAACAGCTCTCAGTCAGCAATATTGGGTGTGTAAATCACTGTACTATATCCTATCATTCTGATTTTGTTATTTTTGACACTTTATGGTGTAAGAAGGTAGCATTCAGTGTAGCACTGGGTCACGATGAAGCAGAGTTTAACAATATGATAGCCTAATCTAAATGGGTAGCTCAACCTATAATAATGGCCTGAGTATTTCAGAAATTGCTGATCTACTGGTCATTTCCCACACAACCACATCTGGGGTTTACAGAGAATGGTCCGAAAAAAGAGAAGATATCCAGTGAGCAGCAGTTCCCTGAAAAATTCCTTGTTGTTGCCAGAGGTCAGAGGAGGATGGGCAGATTGCTTTGCGCTGATAGGAAGGCAATAGCAACTTGCTGCAACCGAGGTATACAGAGGAGAATCTCTGAACGTCGAACACATTTAACCTTAAAGCGCACACCAGGTGCCACTCCTGTTAGCTAAGAACAGGAAACTGAGCCTACAGTTCATACAGGCTCACGAAAATTGGACAACAGCAAGAGCAGAAAAACGTTGCTTGATCCGATGACACTCAATTTTCTGCTGCAACGTTTGGACTGGTAGGGTCAGAATTGGGTGTAAACAACATGAAAGCGTGGATCCATTCTGCTTTGCATCAACAGTTCAAGCCTTGTGGTGGTGGTGTAGTGATGTGGGGGATAATTTCTTTGCCTGATTTGAGCCACTTGAGCATCATTTAAACACCACAGCCTGCCTGAGTATTGTTGCCGGCCATGTCTATCCCTTCATGATCAGAGCATATCATCTTCTAATGGTTGCTTCCAGTAGGTTTCCATGTCACAGAGCTCAAATCAAACTGGTTTCTTGAGACCAATGTACTCAAATAGTCTCCACAGTCAACAGATCTCAATCCAACAGAGCACCTTTCAGACGGGGTGGAATGGGAGATTCACATCATTGATGTTCAGCTAACAAACCTGCAGCAACTGTGTTATGAACCAAAATCTCTGAGGAATATTTACAGCAAAAGGGGGGATCCAACCTGGTACAAGCAAGGTGCAGCTAATACCGTGTGCCACGAGTGTACATTGGAACCTCATCATCCAAAAAGCCTTTGACTTAAAGCATTAAGTGATCTATTCCATCTTCATAGTTATGTAAATATAGGAACTGTCAAAGATTTCAAATGAGTGTCAGCAGAAATATCAATGAGCAGCTCAATGTGGACTTTGAGGGGAATATTCATATGCTGCTGTCATGCTTCTTGCTTTGTGCAACCAGTGTAGATTGTATTTAAGCATCACAAGAAGACTAAACCATATGTGCCTGCAATCTGTTTCTTTTGGCCTACAGAAAGTTCTGCACCCTGCAAACTTTTTCTCATGAATTTAATATTAAAATCTGCCGGTAAAACAAAGAGGTACTATCGCTGTTCACAGTCAATACACCGCTCTTTATTTTCAATATGTGTGGTAGTGGCATCAGGCATTTGGAAGTATCATTGTATTTATTTGCCTGACCAAGACAAAGAAAAACACAAAGACTGACATAAGATGAGGGAGACAGAAATTGAGAACAAGAAGGCAGGATCATTTTTAAACCTTCAACTCCAGCTGCGATTTAGAACTTCTTTTTTCTCTTTTATCATTCTGTTTGATAGAGAGCCATTTTTTTCCGAACTGAAATGCTGAAAAAGAAAAATCACAGGCCAGTGCATAATAAGATCAGAATGATTTCACTTCACTCTCTTTAAAAAGCTCCCCTAATTTGTTTTAAACAGTTGTTCCAAACATGCATACTCTAATCAAGTTGTTTTTTTACTTAGAGGTTTTTTTGTTCTTGAATAAATCTGTTCAGAAATTGCAAAGAAGAACGGAAATAACTTAAACCTAAATGTTAGCTGCCAGGCAGCCACGTGGCCACCTGCAGGAAAGCTTTAGTCCAACCAGTTAAGGTCCAGTCTTCAACAGAGAAAGGAGTGTCATTTAAGGCTGTGTCCACACTATTATGATCTCTGTGCTTAGTGCTGAGCATGCACGTCACATGATCACATTGTTTGAGTGTGCTGGCAGTTGTTTTTTTTTTAGTTGAGGCAAGTTTGAGATTCACACGTAGCATCTGACATCTAATCAGAAAGCATTCAGGGATAAGCAGCCTGAAGGAGAAAATCACTACCCTGTTACACTGCTCACAAGCCGACAAGAAGGTCAAATGGACACACTTATTCATTTCATGTCATCAAATACCACGCAAGGTCCAAAAACAACAATGTAAAAGGTCCGTGCATCTACAGCTTATTAGGCCCGAGCCTCCCGAAGGGGTAGGCGAGGAGCCTATTGTATTCGCTCGCGCGAAAAACGAAAAAAGGTCAAAG